>JAIUJO010000045.1:87306-302306 GCA_023846275.1 Vanilla planifolia | reverse complement strand
AGAAGAAGAAAAAGAAGTAGAAGATGAAGTAAAAGAAGAGTAGATGAAGAAGAAGAGTAAGAAGAAGAAGAAAGGAAGAAGAAGAAGAAGTAGAAGTAGTAGAAGAAACAAAAGAAGAAAATGAAAAGGAAAATGAAGAATTGGAAAAAGCGGGAGAAGATGAAAAAGAAGAAGAAGTAGAAGAAGAAGTTGAAGAAAAAGAAGAAGAAGAAGATGATGATGATGATGAAGTCGAATAAGAAGAAGAAGAAGGTGAAGGGAAAGAGGAAGAAGAAGAAGAAGGTGAAGAAGAACAAGCAAAAGAAGGAGGAGAAGAAGAAGAAGAAGAAGAAGAAAAATAAGAATAATAAAAAGAATAATAAGTTGAAGAGGAAGAAGAAGAAGAAGAAAAAAGAGGAAGAAGAAAAGAAGAAGAGGAAGCCGAAGAGGAAGAGGGAGAAGGAGAAGAAGAAGAAGATGAAGAAGGAGAAGAAGAAGAAGAAGAAATTGCAGAAGTAGAAGAAGAACAAGAAGAAGAAGATGAAGAAGAACAAGAATAAGAAGAAGAAGAAGAAGAAGAAGAAGAAGAAAAAGAAGGAGAAGAAGATGAAGAAGAAGATGAAGAAGAAGTTGAAGAAGCAGAAGTGGAAGAAGAAGATGAAGAGATGAAGTAGAAGAAGAAGAACAAGAAGAAGAGTAAAAGAAGAAGATGTGGAAGAAGAAGAAGAAGCAGAAGAAGAAGAAGAAGAAGAAGAAGAAGAAAAAGAAAAAGAAGATGTAGTAGAAGAAGATGACGAAGAAGAAGAGGAAGTAAAAGGGAAAGCAGAAGAAGAAGAAGAACAAGAAGAAGCACAAGAAGTAGAAGAAGAAGAAGAAGAAGAAGAAGAAGAAGAAGGAGAAGAGGAATAAGAAGAAGTTGAAGAAGGAGATTATCAAGAAGAATAAGAAAAAGAAGACGAATAAGAAAAAGAATAAGAAGAACAAGAGGATGAAGAAGGAGAAAACGAAGAAGATGAAGAAGAAGAAGAAGAAGAAGAAGAAGTAGAAGAATAAGAAGAGGAAGAAGAAGAGAAAGTTGAAGAAGAAGAAGAGGAAGGAGCCGGCGGAGGAGGAGAAAAACAAGAAGAAGATCAAGAAGTAGAAGAAGAAGAATAATAAGTAGTAGAAGAAGAGGAAGAAGAACAAGAAGAAGAAGATTATGAAGAAGAAGAAGATAATGAAGAAGAAGAACATTGTGATGAAGAAGAAGAGGAGGAAGAAGAACAAGAGCAAGAAGAAGAGGAAGAAGAAGTAGATGAAGAAGAAGAAGAAGAGGAGGAGGAGGACGAAGAAGAAGAAGGAGAAGAAGAAGAAGTCGGGTAAAGAGGAAAAGAAAAAAAAGAAGAAGGAGAATGGGAAGAAGAAGTAGTAGTAGAAGTAGAAGTAGTAGAAGAAGAAAAAGAAAACGACGACAAAGAAGAAGAAGAAGAAGTCGATGAAGAAGAAGAAGAAAAAGGAGGAGGAGGAGAAGAAGAAGAAGGAGAAGAAGTAGAAGATGATGAAGAAGAGGATGAAGACGTGGAATAGGAAGAGGAATATGACGAAGAAGAAGGGGAAGAAAAAGAAGTTGAAGAAGAGGAAGTGAAAGGAGAAGAAGAAGAAGAGGAAGAAAAAGAACATGAAGAAGAAGAAGAAGGATAGGTGGAAGATGAAGAAGAAGAAGAAGAGAAAGAAGATGAAGAAGAAGAAGTCGAAGAAGGAGAAGTAGTAAAAGAAGAAGCAGAAGGGGAAGAAGGAGAAGAAGAAGAAGAAGAAGAAGAAGAAGAAGGACAAGAAGGAGAAGAAGAAGAAGAAGAAGATGAAGAAGAAGAGGAAGAAGAAGTAGAATAAGAAGAAGAAGATGAAGAATAAGGAGAAGAAGAAGAAGGGGAAGAAAAGGATAAGAAGAAGGAGGAGGAGAAGAAGAAGAAGAAGAAAACGAAAAACAAGAAGAGGAAGAAGAAGAACAAAGACAAGAAGAAGAAGAAGAAGAACTTGGAGAAGAAGAAGAAGAAGAGGAAGAAGATGAAGAAGATGACAAAAGAAGAAGAATAAGAAGAGGAAGACAAAAGAAAAGGAAGAAGAAGAAGAAGAAGAAGAAGAAGAAGAAGAAAAAGAAGTAGAAGAAGAAGAAAAAGAAGAACAAGAAGAAAAAGAAGAAGAAAAGGAAGAAGAAGAAGAAGAAAGAGAAGTTGAAGAAGAAGAAGAGAAGAAGAGGAAGAGGAAGAAGAAGAAGTAGAAGAAAGAGGGGAAGAAGGAGAAGAAGAGGTAGAAAGAGTGGAAGAAGAAGAAGAAGAAGGGGAGGAAGTAGAAGAAGAAGAGGAAGTAAAACAAGTGGAAGAATGCGAAGAAGAAAAAGTGGAAGAAGGAGAAAAGGAATAAGAAGAAGAGGAAGAAGACGACAAAAAAGAAGAAGAAGATGAATGGTGAAGAAAAGAAAGAAAGAAGAAGAAGAATAATTAAAAGAAGAAGAAGAAGAAGAAGAAGAGGAAGAAGAAGAAGATGAAGAAGAAGTAGAAGAAGAAGAAGAAGAAGAAGAAGAGGAAGAAGAAGATGATGATGATGACGTTGATGAAGTAGAAAAAAAAGAAGAACGAAAAAGAAGAAGTAAAAAGATAAGAAGAAGAAGCAAAAGAAGAAGAAGAAGAAAACGAAAAAAAATATAATAAAAAGAAGAAAAATAAAAATAAAAAGAGAAAGAAGAAGTAGAAGAAGAAGAAGAGGGAAAAGATGAAGTAGAACAGAAAGAAGGAGAAGCGCTAGACGACGAAAAATAAGAAGAAGAAGCGAATGAAAAAGAAGAAGAGGAAGAAGAAAAGGAAGAAGAAGAAGAACACGAAGAGGAAGAAGAAGAAGAAGAGGAAGTAGAAGAAGAAGAAGAAGAAGAGGAAGAAGAAAAAGAGGAAGAAGAAAAGGAAGAACAAAAAGAGAACGAAGATGGTGAAGAAGAAGATGATGATGATGATGATGAAGATGAAGAAGAAGATGAAGATGATGAGGATGATTAATATGAAGAAGAAGATGAAGAAAAAGAAGTAGACGAAGAAGTAAAAGAAGAGTAGATGAAGAAGAAGAGTAAGAAGAAGAAGAAAGGAAGAAGAAGAAGAAGTAGAAGTAGTAGAAGAAACAAAAGAAGAAAATTAAAAGGAAAATGAAGAATTGGAAGAAGCGGGAGAAGATGAAAAAGAAGAAGAAGTAGAAGAACAAGTTGAAGAAAAAGAAGAAGAAGAAGAAGATGATGATGATGAAGTCGAATAAGAAGAAGAAGAAGATGAAGAAGATGAAGGAAAAGAGGAAGAAGAAGAAGAAGGTGAAGAAGAACAAGCAAAAGAAGGAGAAGAAGAAGAAGAAGAAGAAAAAAATAAGAATAAGAAAAAGAATAATAAGTTGAAGAGGAAGAAGAAGAAGAAGAAAAAAGAGGAAGAAGAAAAGAAGAAGAGGAAGCCGAAGAGGAAGAGGGAGAAGAAGAAGAAGAAGTAGATTAAGAAGGAGAAGAAGAAGAAGAAGAAAATGTAGAAGTAGAAGAAGAACAAGAAGAAGAAGTTGAAGAAGAAGAAGAATAAGAAGAAGAAGAAGAAGAAGAAGAATAAGAAGAAGAAAAAGAAGGAGAAGAAGATGAAGAAGAAGATGAAGAAGAAGTTGAAGAAGTAGAAGTGCAAGAAGAAGATGAAGAGATGAAGTAGAAGAAGAAGAACTAGAAGAAGAGTAAAAGAAGTAGAAGAGGAAGAAGAAGAAGAAGAAGAAGAAGAAGAAGAAGAAGGAGAAGAAAAAGAAAAAGAAGATGTAGTAGAAGAAGATGATGAAGAAGAAGAGGAAGTAAAATGAAAAGTAGAAGAAGAAGAAGAACAAGAAGAAGCATTAGAAGAAGAAGAAGAAGAAGAAGAAGAAGAAGTAGTAATAGTAATAGAAAAGAAGAAGAAGGAGAAGAAGAGGAATAAGGAAAAGATGAAGAAGAAGATTAAGAAGAAGAAGAAGAAAAAGAAGACGAATAAGAAAAAGAATAAGAAGAACAAGAGGATGAAGAAGGAGAAAAAGAAGAAGATGAAGAAGAAGAAGAAGAAGAAGAAGAAGAAGAAGAAGTAAAAGAATAAGAAGAGGAAGAAGAAGAGAAAGTTGAACAAGAAGAAGAGGAAAAAGGAGTAGGAGACGGAGGAGAAAAAGAAGAAGAAGATCAAGAAGTAGAAGAAGAAGAATAATAAGTAGTAGAAGAAGAGGAAGAAGAACAAGAAGAAGAAGATGATGAAGAAGAAGAAGATAATGAAGAAGAAGAAGATTGTGATGAAGAAGAAGAGGAGGAAGAAGGACAAGAGCAAGAAGAAGAGGAAGAAGAAGTAGATGAAGGAGAAGAAGAAGAAGAGGAGGACGAAGAAAAAGAAGGAGAAGAAGAAGAAGATGGGCAAAGAGAAAAAGAAAAAAAAGAAGGAGAATAGAAAGAAGGAGTAGTAGAAGAAGAAGAAGAAAACGACGACGAAGAAGAAGAAGAAGAAGTCGATGAAGAAGAAGAAGAAAAAGGAGGAGGAGGAGAAGAAGAAGAAGGAGAAGAAGTAGAAGATGATGAATAAGAGGATGAAGACGTCGAATAAGAAGAGGAATATGACGAAGAAGAAGGGGAAGAAAAAGATGTTGAAGAAGAGGAAGTGAAAGGAGAAGAAGAAGAAGAGGAAGAAAAAAACATGAAGAAGAAGAAGGATAGGTGGAAGATGAAGAAGAAGAAGAAGAGGAAGAAGATGAAGAAGAAAAAGTCGAAGAAGGAGTAGTAAAAGAAGAAGCAGAAGGGGAAGAAGGAGAAGAAGAAGAAGAAGAAGAAGAAGAAGGAGAAGAAGGAGAAGAAGAAGAAGAAGATGAAGAGGAAGAGGAAGAAGAAGTAGAATAAGAAGAAGAAGATAAAGAATAAGAAGAAGAAGAAGAAGGGGAAGAAAAGGATAAGAAGAAGGAGAAGGAGAAGAAGAAGAAGAAGAAAACGAAGAACAAGAAGAGGTAGAAGAAGAAGAAGAAGAAGAAGAAGAAGAGGAAGAAGAAGAAGATGAAGAAGAAGTAGAAGAACAAGAAGAAGAAGAGGAAGAAGAAGATGATGATGATGACGTTGATGAAGTAGAAAAAAAAGAAGATGAAGGAAAAAGAAGAAGAAAAAAGATAAGAAGAAGTAGAAGAAGAAGAAGAAGAAAACGAAAAACAATATAAGAAGAAGAAGAAAAATAATAATAAGAAGAGAAAGAAGAAGCAGAAGAAGAAGAAGAGGGAAAAGATGAAGTAGAACAAAAAGAAGGAGAAGTGCTAGACGAAGAAAAATAAGAAGAAGAAGCAAATGAAAAAGAAGAAGAGGAAGAAGAAAATGAAGAAGAAGAAGAAGAACATGAAGAGGATGAAGAAGAAGAAAAAGAGGAAGTAGAAGAAGAAGAAGAAGAAGAGGAAGCAGAAAAAGAGGAAGAAGAAAAGGAAGAGCAAAAAGAGAACGAAGATGGTGAAGAAGAAGAAGATGATGATGATGCTGAAGAAGAAGAAGAAGATGATGATGATGATTAATATGAAGAAGAAGAAGAAGAAAAAGAAGTAGAAGAAGAAGTAAAAGAAGAGTAGATGAAGAAGAAGAGCAAGAAGAAGAAGAAAGGAAGAAGAAGAAGAAGTAGAAGTAGTAGAAGAAATAAAAGAAGAAAATGAAAAGGAAAATGAAGAATTGGAAGAAGCGGGCGAAGATGATAAAGAAGAAAAAGAAGTAAAAGAAGAAGTTGAAGCAAAAGAAGAAGAAGAAGAAGATGATGATGATGAAGTCGAATAAGAAGAAGAAGAAGATGAAGAAGATGATGGGAAAGAGGAAGAAGAAGAAGAAGGTGAAGAAGAACAAGCAAAAGAAGGAGAAGAAGAAGAAGAAGAAAAATAAGAATAAGAAAAAGAATAATAAGTTGAAGAGGAAGAAGAAGAAGAAGAAAAAAGAGGAAGAAGAAAAGAAGAAGAGGAAGCCGAAGAGGAAGAGGGAGAAGAAGAAGAAGAAGAAGATGAAGAAGGAGAAGAAGAAGAAGAAGAAAATGCAAAAGTAGAAGAAGAACAAGAAGAAGAACTTGATGAAGAAGAAGAATAAGAAGAAGAAGAAGAAGAAGAAGAAGTTTAAGATTGAGAAGAAGAAGAAGAAGAGGAAGTAAAAGAAGAATAAGAAGGAGAGGAAGAAGAAAAAATTGAAGAAGAAGAGAAAGAAGAAGAAGAAGAAAAAAACAAGAGGAAGAGGATGATGAAGAAGAAGAAGAACAAGTAGAAGAAAAAGAAGAAGAAGAAGAAGAAGAAAAAGAAGATGTAAGAGGAGGAGAAGGAAAAGATGAAGAAGATGAAGAATAAGAATAAGAAGTAGTTGACGAAATAGATGAAGAAGAAGAAGAAGAAGAAGAAAACTTAGAAGTAGAAGAAGATGAAAAAGAAGAAGAAGAGGAGGAGGAAGAAGTAGAACAAGAAGAAGAAGAATATGAAGAAGAAGAATAATAATAAGAAGAAGAAGGAGAAGAAGAAGAAGATGAGAAGTAAACAGAACAAGCAGAAGAAGTAGAAGATGAATAAGAAGAGGAAGAAGAAAAATAAGAATAAGAAAAAGAATAACAATAAGAAGAGGAAGAAGAAGAAGAAAAAATAAGAGGAAGAAGAAAAGAAGAAGAAGAAGTCGAAGAGGAAGAGGGAGAAGAAGAATAAGAAGAAGAAGATGAAGAAGGAGAAGAAGAAGAAGAAAATGCAGAAGTAGAAGAAGAACAAGAAGAAGAAGTTGATGAAGAAGAAGAATAAGAAGAAGAGGAAGAAGAAGAAGAAGTAGAAGAAGATGTGGAAGAAGAAGTTGAAGATGGAGAAGAAGAAGAAGAAGAAGAAGATGAAGAAGAAGAAGAGGAAGTAAAAGAAGAACAAGAAGTGGAGGAAGAAGAAGAAGATGTAATGGGAGGAGAAGGAAAAGATGAAGAAGATGAAGAATAAGAAGAAGAAGTTGTTGACGAACTAGAAGAAGAAGAACAAGAAGAAGAAGAAGAAGAAAATGCAGAAGTAAAAGAAGATGAAAAAGAAGAAGAAGAAGAGGAAGAAGAAGAAGAAGTAGAACAAGAAGAAGAAGAATATGAAGAAGGAGAAGAAGAAGAATGAGAAGATGAAGAAGAAGATGAAAAGCAAACAGAACAAGCAGAAGAAGGAGAAGAAGAAGAAGTAGTAGAAGAAGAAGAAGTAATAGTACTAGTAGTTGTAGAAGAAGAAGAAGAAAAAGAACAATGAGAAGAAGAAGAAGAAGAAAAAAAAGAAGAAGAAGAAGAAAGAGAAGAAGAAGAAGAAGAAGAAGAAGATGTAAAATGAGATAAAGAAGAAGAAGATGAAGAAAAAGTAGGATAAAAAAAATGAGTAGAAGAAGAAGAAGAAGAAGGAGAATAAGAAGAAGAAGAAAAAGACGAAGAAGAATAATAAGAAGTAGAAGAATAGGAAGAAGAAGAAGAAGAAGAAGAAGAAGAAGTAGTGGAAGAAGAAGAAGAAGAAGAAGATGATGATGATGAAACAGTAGTAGTAGTAGTAGTAGAAGAAGAAGAAGAAGAAGAAGAAGAAGAAGGAGAAGTAGAAGAAGAAGAAGAAGAATTTGAAGAAGAAGTAGAAGAAGAAGATAAAGAGGAAGAATAAGAAGAAGAAGAAGAAGAAGGAGAAGATGAAGTAGAAGAAGTAGTGGAAGAAGAAGAAGTAGAAGAAGAGGTAGAACAAGAAGAAGAATAAGAATATGTAGAATAAGAAGATGAAGAACAAGAAGAAGAAGAAAAAAAGAAGAAGTAGAGGAAGACGAAGAAGTAGAAGATGAAGAATAAGAATCAGAAGATGGAAAAGAAGAAGTTGAAAAAAAAGGAGAAGATGATGATGACGAGGATGAACAAAAAAAAATTATAGAAAAAGAAGTATTTGAAGAAGAGGAAGAAGAACAAGAAGAAGATGATGATGATGAAGAAAAGGAAGAAAACCAAGAAGAAGAAGAAGAAGAAGAAGAGGAAGAAGAAGAAGAAGAAGTTAAGAAAGAAGTAGAAAAAGAAGAAGATGAAGAAGAAGAAGATAATGAAGAGGGAGAAGTAGATGATGCCAAAAAAGTGAAAGAAGAAAAAGAAGAAGAAGAGGAAGTGGAAGAAGAAGACAAAGAATAAGGAGAGGAAAAAGAAGAAGGGGAAGAAGAACCAAAAGAAGCAGAGAAAGAAGAAGAAGGAATAGAGGAAGAAGAAGAAGAAGAAGGAGAATTAGAAGAAAAAGAAAAGGTGGAAGAAGAAGAAGAAGAAGATGATGATGATGATGAAGAATAAGGAGAAGAAGAAGAAGAAGAAGCAGTTGAAGAAGAAAAAGTAGTAGAAGAAGAAGAAGCAGGAGAAGAAGAAGAACGAGAAGAAGTAGTAGAAGAAGAAGAAGAAGAGAAAGAAGAAGAGGAAGAAGAAGAGGAAGAGGAAGAAGAAGACAAGGAGGAAGAAGAAGAAGAAAATGAAGAAGAGGAAGAAGAAGAAGAAGAGGAAGAAGAAGTAGAAGAATTAGTAGAAGACGTAGTAGTAGTAGTAGAAGAAGAAGAAAAAGAAGAGAAAGAAGAAGAGGAAGAAGAAGGGGAAGAGGAAGAAGAAGACGAAGGGGAAGAAGAAGAAGAAAATGAAGAAGAAGAAGAAGAAGGAGAAGAAGAAGAAGTAGAAGAAGAAGTAGAAGAAGTAGAAGAAGAAGAAGAAGAAGAAGAAAAAGAAGTAGAATACAACGATGATGATGCTGAAGAAGAAGAAGAAGATGAAGAAGCAGAAGAAGTTGAAGATGTAGAAGAAGAAGAAGAAAGAGAAGAAAACATGAAGAAATAGAAGACGAAAAAGTAGCAGTAGAAGAAAAAGAGGAAGAAGAAGAAGAGTAAGTTGAAGAAGAAGAAGAAGAGGACGAAGAGGAAGAAGAAGAGTAAAAAAGAAGAAGAAGATGAAAAAGAAGAAGAAAAAGAATATGAGGAAGGGGACGAAGAAGAAGAAGTAGTATTAGTAGGAGAAGAAGAAGAAGAAGAGGAAGAGATAGAAGAGGAATAAGAATAAAAAGAAGAAGAAGTGGAAAAAGAAGAAGAAGAAGAAGAAGAAGTAGAAGAAGAAGAAGATGATGATGATGACGAAGAGTAAGAAGAAGAAGTAGAACAAGAAGAAGAAGAAGAGGAAGAAGAAGAAGAGCTAGAAGAAGTAGAACAAGAAGAAGAAGAAGAAGGAGAAGAAGATGAAGAAGAAAATGAAGAAGAAGAAGAAGAAGACGAAGATGAAGAAAAAGTAGAAGAAGAAGAAGCAGAAAAAGAAAACAAGAGGTTGAAGGAGTAGAAGAAGAAGAACAAGTAGAAGAAGAGAAGTAGAATAAGTGTATCGTTATCGATCATTCAAACAAGCTTGAATTGAAATGTCTTATAAAACAATACAATGCCCTAGAAGATAAAATATTAAAAAATACAAAATAAAAATTTAATTGGATAGAAATCATCAAAACGAGTCAAACAAATTTGGTTGTCTCCATTAGACATCATTTAGAGTTACTATTAATTCCAAATTTAAATAAGCATAAATAATAATAAAATATTTTTAATGTTAAATAAATGCATACCAAAGCTAAAATGAGATAAATTGAATCAATTAAATAAAACTAAATTAATGTGATATAAATGATGCATAAGAAGAGATTTAGAGTTACATAGTAATATAATAAAATCATGGAAAAACTTTTAAGAAATAATACAACTTATTTGGTAAAGTTACAATCCAAGACATTAAGGAGATCAAGTATGATATCTTAGATTGTGAAATAAGTTATTAATTGAAATATCTTCTGAAGCATGCCAACAATATTGAAAATAAAATAGTAAAAAATATACATATGAAATTTAACTAGATAGAGTACATCAAGACGAGTACAATGACATTTGTTCAAACTTGATTGGAACCCTTTTGTAATTATAACAAATTATCAAATTTAAATAATCATAAAAAATAATAATTATTATTATTATAATGTTATATAATTACATATATAAAATATAAACTTTTGAAGAAATTAGATAAATTGTACCAAAATGTTGTATTCTAAGATATTAAGGGTATGGAGTGTAATTACACAAGAGGAGATTTAGAATTACCAAATTACATAACTAAATCAAAACAAAAACTTCGGGAAAATAAGACAAATTATATTAGAAAATTGCACTCCAATATACTAAGTAAATCGAGTGTAACATCTTCAATCATCAAATTAGATATGGATCAAGATGTCCATTAAAGCCTGAAAAATTATAGAAAAGTGTACTCAAAAATATAAAAATGAATAGTTTCTATGATAAACCAAATTAAAATTAGTCAAAAGCCCTTGGTTTCATCTGGATCAAACCTCAATTACAAGTTAATTAAAGTAATGTAACATAGTCAAATAAAAAAGGTGTAAAGGTCACACGATAGTAGAATTATAGTTTCATAGAAATATAACAAAATAAAAGAAAACTATTTAAAAAATTGAGATAAATTATATGGTAAATTTGAATTCCAAGGAAGTTTGATGATTGAGTGTGACAACCTCGATCATCAAATCAAGCATGAATCAAATATCCCATAATGTATGAAAACATTATAGAAAGTAAAATATAGAAAAAACATTATGAATATTTAATTAGGTATAGCTCACTGAGATGAGTCCTATGATACTTCTTCCATCTTGATAAAAAATTGATGAATTAGTAAAAATTATCAAACTAAATAGGCATTAATAATAATAATTTATTATTTTAATTTCAAATAATTTATATTAAAACAAAAATTAGATGTACTAAATTAATGTGATATAAAGGTCCACAAAGAAGGAGATTTAGAGTTTCATTGTAATAAAATGAAATAAAATTGAAAACTTTGAAAAAGGTTTCTAAATTTTATAAGTTGTATTTAATGATACGAAGAAGATTGGTTGTAGCATCCTTAATTACAATTAAGCCACGAAGCAAAATTTCTTGAATGGTGCCAATACTATAGAAAATAAATTATTTAAATTTCAAATAAGCATAAATAATAAAAAATAATCATAAATATGAATATTTAACTAGATATGTACCGTAGAAACATGTAACGATATTTATTTCATCTCGATCAGACCTAGCTTGTAATTACAATGAATTGTTAAACTAAATAAGCATACATAATAAGAAATTAATATTTTAATATTAAGTAAATATATATTAAAAAAGAATTGAGAAACATAGGTATAATATAACTAAATCACTACATAGAAAAATTTACAAAATATTAGATTTTGAGTAACATAACAACTTAACAAAACCACAAACAATTTGAAGAAATAAAATAAATTATATAAGAATGTTACATTTCAAAATGCTAAGGAGATAAATTATATCATCCTTGATCATCAAATATGTTATGATTCAAAATGTAAAGTTAATACAATTGAAAAGTAGGTATTTAAAAAGATATAATTATGTAATTGGATAGAGCATGTCAAGACAATTTCCATGACCCTTATTTCATCTCAATTGAACCTTATGCAAAAGTATAATGAATTACCAAACAAAATAAGCACAAATAATGATAAATTAATTTTTAAAGTTTATGTAAATAAGTTTAAAACAAAAATAAGATAAATTGAAGGAATTGTAATCTAACCAAATCAAAGTGATGTAATGATCACATGAGGAGAGATTTAGGTACATAATAATATAATCAAATAAAAGTCAAAATTTTTTAAAACTTAGATAAATTATATTTTAAAGTTTACTCCAATAAAGAGAATGATTGTAACAACACCTATCATCAAACAAGCATGCTAATACCCTAAAAAAATAAAATACTTAAAAATATAAAAATTAGAATTTAAATAGATAAAAAATTTCGACACTTCTCCACTAACATTTTTTTGTCTCGATAAGGCTTTGCATGGTATAAAAACAAAAAAATAAATATCCATAGATAAAAATATGTTATTATTTTCATAAATTAAGACAAAAATATGATAAATTGAAGTAATACAATACAAACAAATCAATCAATATAAAGGCTACATGATAAGAGTATTAGGGTTTCATAATACTATATCTAAATTAAAGTGAACATTTTAAAGAAATTAGATAAATTGTGTGGAAACATTGCTTCCAAGACGCTAAGGAGATCGAGTAAAACATCTTTTTTTTAAAATAGTACAAGTCAAAATGTCTCTTGCAACATAATAAAACTCTTAGAAATATTTAAAAATTTCAAAGTTGCTATTTAATTGGATATAGCTTATTGAGAAAAGTTCAAAGACATTTTTTCATCTTGATCAAACCACATTCAAAATTACTACTAATTAACAAATTAAATAAATATAAATAATAATAAATTATTGCTCTAATTAAGTAAATATATATTAAAGATGAAATGAGATAATTTGAAGAATTGTAAGATAACAAAACTAAGGATATGTAAAAGTCAAATGAGATGAGATTTAGAGTTAGATAATAATATAACCAAATCAACTCAAAAAATATGAAAAAACTAGATAAATTATATGAGAAAGTTTTGTTTCATAATACTAAAGAGATTGAGCATAACAATATTGTTCTTCAAATAAGGTATGATTCAAAATATCACATTAAACAACTTAAAAAGCTAGGAATTTAAACATATAAATTTATAAAAAGAAATAATTAATTGGATAGAGCTTGTTGAGGAGAATTCAATAATAATCATTTTATCTACATCTCATCTCATTTGGAATTACAATGAATTACAAAAAACTAATAATAAAAAAAAATCATAAATTATTATTTTAATATTTAGTATAAACATATCAGAAATTGAAATGAGATAAATTGAAGTTATATAATATAACTAACTCAAAGCTTTGTAAACATCACACGACAAGAAAATAAGATTTTCATTATAATATATCCAAATACATGTAAAGCTTTTGAATGAATGCGATAAATTATATTAAGCGGCTACATTATAAGATATTAACAATATCAAGTGTAATATTGTCAATCATTAAATCATATGCAAAACTAAAACTTCACACAAAGCATGCAAAAAAACATAAAATATTAAACAAACATATTGACTTAAATTAAGCTCATTTAGATGATTCTACAAACGTTTGTCTTATCTCCATCGAACCTCGTTTGGATTTGTAACTATTTAAAAATTAAATAAGCATAAATAATAATAAATGATTATTTTAATATCAAGTAAAAAATATTAAAGTTGAATAAAGGTAAATTAAAGTAATATAATATAACCAAATCATAGACATCTAAAGGTTAAACAATAAGAGATTTAGAGTTACATAATAATAAAACCAATTCAAAGCTAAAAAAATTAAAAAATGAGAAGAATTATACAAGAAAGTTATTTTCCAAGATATTAAGGAGATTAAGAGTAACATCCCTGATTGTCAAGTACAAATCAAAATTTCTCATAGAGTATAATAAAACACTAGAAAATAAAATATTTGGAAATATGAAAGTGAATTTTTAATTTTTTGGAGCATGTCAAGGTGGGTCTGTTGACATTTATTTCTTAGGCAAATGTCGTTAGGAATTATTGTGAATCATTATATTAAATACAAAATAATAATAATAAATTATTACTTTAATGTTAATTAAACATATATTAAAACTAAAAATTAGATAAATTGAAGCAATATAATAAGACCAAATAAATAACATGCAAAGGTTAAATGTGGAGAAAAGTTGGAGTTACATAGTAATATAACATATCAAAGCAAACAAAATTGGATGAATATCTTAAATTATATGGGAAAGTTATATTCTAAGATACTAGGAAGATTGAGTGTATCATTTTTTATCATTAAATTAGCTATAAATGAAAATATCTTATAAAATAAATAAAAACCTATGAAAACATAAAATTTTGAAAAATAAAAAATTAAATATTTAATTAGATAGAGTTCATTAAGATGAGTCTAATGACGTTCGCTTCATCTAGTTCGGGCCATATTTAGAATTATATTAAATTATTGAATTAAACTAGAATAAATAATCACAAATTATTATTTAAATATTCAATAAATTTATAAAATATTAGAAAAGAGATAAATTGAAGTAATTTAATATAATAAGATAAAAGACATTTAATGGTCATAAGAGAGAAGAATTGTGAGTTATATAATAATAAAATGAAATCAAAGCAAGAATATTTAATTAATGAGATAAATTATATAAGAATATTTTATACCAAGAAAATAAAGAAATGAGGTGTAAAATCTTTTGATATTCAATTTATAATGTATTAAAACATCTCATAAAGAATGTTAAAACTTAAAAAATAAATTATTTAAAAATTTTAAAATTTATATTTGATTAGATAGAGCTGATCGAGATGAGTTTAATAATGATTGTTTTGTCTCAATCACACCTTATTCGAAATTATTATCAATTATGGATGTAAATAATTATAAATAATAATAGATTATTATTTTAATATGAACTAAATAATATTAAAGTTTTGATGAGGTTAATTGAATCAATGTATTATAACAAAATCAAAGACAAATAATGATCAAATAAGATGATATTTAGAGTTTTATAGTAATATAAAAAATATAAAACCAAACATTTAAAGAAATGACATATGTTGTATGATAAAATCACATTCAAATATATTAAGAAGATTTATCATAGCATCTTTGATCATCAAATCAACCTAGGTACCACACTAAAGTCAAGGTATAACATCACAGGGGAAAACATATTTCTTATAAATTTGTCTTATCTATTAAATGTTTGTGTGTGCATGCATGTAAGTGTTGTGTGTGTGTGTATGCATATGCATGTGTGCATGTTTGTGCATATTTGCTTTCTTTTGAGTGTGTTTATGTGTGTTTGTGCATATGCATGTGCATTTGTGTTTGGTTTTGAGTTTGTGCATGTAAATGTGTGAATGCGAGTGTGTGTATGTCTGTGAGTGTCTATGCATGTGTATATTTGTATACATTCATGCAAATGTATGTGTTTGAGAGTGCTTATGCATGTGAAGATGCACATCTATGTGCATGTGCACTTATTAATTTATGTATGTTCCTTTCAATGTGCTTGAGCATGTGCACATGCATGTGCATGTGCTAGCACTTGTATCGATGTGCTTGTGCTTGTGCATGTATGTGTGTGAGTGAGTAGGTTTTTATTTTTGGCATATGTATGAGTGTTTGTGGACATGCATGTGCTAATGTACATATGTAAGTGCATATGCAAGTGTGTATCTGTATGTCTAGGTGAATGCATGTGTATGCATGTGAGTGTTTGTGTTCGCATTCATGTGTGCTTTTGTGTACATTTATGCAAGCATATATGCGTATATGTGCATGTATATGTATGTGCTTGCATGTGTGTTTATGCCAATATTTATTCCTATGTGTGTATCCATGTATGTGTGTGTAGTATATGCATTTATGTATTTGAGTGTGGTCATGTGTACTTGGGTATTTGTGTGAACTTGTGCATATGTTGGTGTGCATTTGTGTGAATGCTATCATGCATGTGTTCATACGTGTGTGCATGTGTGCATGCATGTGGGCATATGTGTATAAGTACGTCTGTGTGTGTGTGTGCATGTATGTGTATGTGTGTGCATGAGTTTGCTTGACTGTGTGCACAAATGTGCTTTTGTGTGCATGTGGGTGTATGTGCACTCATTCGATTGTGTATGTGCATGTGTGTTGTGCGTGCCCATGTGTGTGTATGGTTATGCATGTGTGAGGGTGTGGGTGTGTGTGTGATTGTGTTCATGAATGTGTGTGTGTGTATGTGTCTTTGTATGTCTTTATGTGTTCGTATGTGTGTAAGTTATGCTTGTATGCATGCATGCTTATGAGTAGGCGTGCACACATGAGTGCATATGTAAGCATGTGTGAATTTGTATTTTTTTTCATGTGTGTGTGTAAATGTGTGTGTGTGTGCTTGCATATGTGTGCATGTAGGTGTTTATGAGCATGTAATGGTGTGTGTGTGTTTGTGTCCACGTGCATTTGTGTATGTTTGTCTATGTGCATGCGTGCATGTGTGTGTGTTTATGTGTGTGGATATCATTGTGTGTGTGTGTATATATGTGTGAATGTGTGCGTGTATGCTTGCATGTGTGTGTGCATATGCATGTGTGTGGTTGTGCATATATGGGTTTGTGTGTGTGTTTATGCATGTGTGCATGTTCGTGGGTGCACGTGTGTGTGTGTGTGTGTGCATGTGTGTCTTCACGTGTATGTGTGTGAACAAATTTATGTGTGTGCATTTGGGTAAGTGTGTGAGCGAGTGTGCTTGCGTGGATGTGAGTGTATTTGTGTGTGTGTGCAAGTCTACCTGTGAGCATGTGTGTGAGTGTGTGCATGCAGGTGTGTGTGTGTACATGTGCATGTGAGTGTAGGTGTACATATGTGTTTGCACATACATGTGTGTGTGTTTGTGCATGCTTATTTTTTGTTTGTGTGTGTACGTATGTATGTCCTTGTGTGTGTATGGATATGTGCATCTGCATGTAAGCACATTTTTGTGTGCATGTGTGTAAGTGCATGTGTGTGTTTGTGTGTGTATGTGTTTGTGTGTGTTCTTATGCCTGTATGTTTGTTTGTGTGCCTATGTGTGTAAGTGGGTGTGCATATGTGTGTACATATATTTGTGCATGCATCAGGGCGTGTATGTTTGTGCATTATCCTAGTGTGCATGAGTGTGGTTGTGTGTGTTCCTGTGTGGTTGTGTTTGTGTTCGTATAGGTTTATGTCTGTGTTATTAGGAATGTGTGTTCATGTATGTAAGTGTGTGAGTGTGTGTGCCTTTGTGTGTGCATGTTTGTGAGTTTGTGTGTGCATATGTGTGCATTTGTATATGTGCATGCTTGTGAGCATGTATGTGTGCATATTTGTGTAAGTGAGTAAATACACATGTGTATGTGTCTATGTGTGTGCATTAGTGTGTTTAGATGCTTGTGTCTCTACAAGTACATGAGCATTTCTGTATGTGTGCATCTCTAAATGCCCATTCAAATGTGTGTTCTTTCTTGCAAGTGAGTGTATATGTCTGTGTGTGCATGTGCATGTGCATTCATGTGCATGTGTGTGCGAGAAAGTGAGTGTGCACATATATGTGTGCATGTGTGTGTGTGTGTGTGTGTGAGTGCTTTTGTGTTTGTCTACTTGCGTGTGCATGCATTTTTGAGTGTGTGCATGTGTGTATGCAAGCATATGTATTTGTTTACATTTTTGTTCATGTTTGTGTGCCTCAATATGTGCATGTGTATGTGTGCAAGTATGTATGTGTGTGTGTATGTGCATTGGTATAAGTTTTTGTGTGTGTGCATGCTTATTTGTGTGTGCATGTGTGTGTGGGGGGGCAAGTGTGTGTGTGTGCATTTATGTGTTTATGTGTGCTTGTCTATGTTGTTGTGAGCATGTGTGCTTGCAAGCATACGGTCATGTGCATATGTGTGATTGTATGTATGTGCGCATGTTCATGTATGTGTAGGTGTGTGGGTGTATACATGTGTGTCTGTGTATACATGCACATGTGTGTATGCATATATGTGTGTTGTGCATGTGTGTGTGTGTATCTGTAGGTGTGTGTATGTAAGTTCTCATGTGTGTTCAAGTGTGCATGTGTGTATGCTTGGGTGTGTTTGCATGCATGTGAATGTGTGTATTTTTGTGCATGCGTGAGTGTGCATGTGTGTGTGCATTAGTGGGTACATGTGTATGCACATGTGTATGTGTGGCTATGCCCTTGCATCTATGTATAAGTGTGTCTCTATCAACATGCATGTGCACATTTGTGAATGTCTATATATGATTTGAATGTGTTCTTATGTGAATATGGGTTTGAGTATGTGTGTACATACATGCATGTGTGTGTGTGTGTGCATGTGTGTGTCTATGGTAGAGAGGGGGAGGTGTGTGTGTGTATGTGTGTTGGTGTGTGTCTATGTGCATGTATGTGTGCATGTATATGTGAATGTGTTTATGTCTATGATTGATTATGCATTTGTGTGCATTTGTGAATTTACTTGTGTCTACATGTGTGCATGTGTTTTTGTATGTGTTTGTCTATGTTTGCATGTGTTGGGTGTCTCTATCAACTTGCATGTGCATGTTTGTGAATGTTTATATATGATTGTAGTGTGTTCCTATGTCAATGTGGGTTTTGAGTGTGTGTCTACATACATGCATGTGTATGTGTTTGTGGTGGGGGGAGAGGTGCGTGTGCATTCGTGTATTGGGGTATGTGTGTGTGTATTTATGTGATCATGTATATGTTAACTTGTTTGTGTCTATGTTTGATTATGCATTTGTGTGCATGTGTGAATTTGCTTTTGTCAACATGTGTGCATATTTTTTATATGTGTTTGTTTGCATTTGCATGTGTGTGTGGGTCGGTGTGCATGTGTGAGTGTGTAAATGTGTGTCTTTGTGCATGTATGTGTGTCTAGGAGTGTGCATGCATGCATGTACATCCATGCATGTGTGCACATGTGAGTGGGTGTATGTGTGTGTCTGTGTATGCACACATAGGTGTTTGGGCATGGGTGTGTAATATGCATGCATTTGTGTGTGTATATCTATAGGTGTATATGTGTGTGTATGTGCCCGCATGTGTGTACGAGTGCGCTTGTGTGTATGCATGAATGTGCTTGCAAGTGTGCATGTGAATGTGTGTGAATGCGTGCACACACCCATATAGACTCCCCCCTGCACGAATGAACACATGTGCACTTGTTTGCACATAGGCATGAACCATCAAACGAATAACTCTCACATACACATAGATATACACATGCACGTATGCACACACACACACACACACATACACAAATTAAAAAATGAACTCACGCACACATAAACATACATATGTGCA
Source organism: Vanilla planifolia (assembly GCA_023846275.1). Lineage (NCBI taxonomy): Eukaryota > Viridiplantae > Streptophyta > Magnoliopsida > Asparagales > Orchidaceae > Vanilla > Vanilla planifolia. The sequence goes on along the minus strand of JAIUJO010000045.1, from coordinate 283,450 downwards.
CAAATGCACACATTCACCCATGAATACACATAAAAACACATACACACACACATGCACATGTAGTAGCTTACACACACACACATATATAGGCACAAACACACAACCTCATTGGCACATGCATAGACACAACTACATAGACACATGTACACACACAACCATGCAAACACACAAACATACACACATGCACACACTTGCATATAGACCCATAAACACATGCATGCACAAACATGCAAACACATAAATGTATAAATGCATGCAGACAACCATGCACAGACATGCACACATGCACACATATACACATATGACACTCTCTGATAAATACATGTGCACACACGCACACAAACACCGACATGCACCCAGGCATACAAATGCACACACATAAACTCGCACACAAAGACGTACACACACACATGCACACATGCACCTATGCATAGACATGTGTGCACACTTGTTTGCACACAATCAACTAGACATGGGAACACACCTGCATGCACACATAAATATTCACATGCACAAGCATATGCATACAAAAGTATGCTGGTATAGACACAAACACATGCATACACACACACACATAAACATAATCAATCCTGCAAGCATGCAAAGACCAACAAATATATGCATTTACACATAAAGACATGCAAAGACACAACACACATGCACTCACATGCACACATATATAAAGAAAATCACACATGCATACACACTCACATGCACATAGACACATGCAGGCAGCCACAGACATACACATGCATGTAGTAGTATACACACATGCACACACACACACATGTAAGAACATGCCCACTCACATGCATACGGACACACTCATAAACACAAGTGAATAATTAGATATATGCACAAACATACACACATACACACATACACACAAACATAAAAACATGCACACCCACTTATGCACACACACATTGGCATGTGTAAGCATAGCTAAAAACTACCACACATGCTCACACAGACAAACATAGACACTCACAGACATCCACGCACATAGATGTGTGCAAGTGTAAATTGATGAACACATATAGACACACACACAGACATTCACACTCACACAATTGCACACACACACACACACACTATACAAACACATGCATAGACAAACACACAAGTAAGCACATGCACACACACATAAACTCTCATACACAGATGTACACATGCACATAAACATAGACACACGCACACACACACATGTACACATCGCATGTACATAGCCACACACACATGCACATAAATACACACACATATAAACACACTTAGGTACAAACAAAAACACATACAAGCACACACATGCATACACAAATGCAAACATGCGAGCATGCACACACACACATATCGACACCCACACACACATATGCACTCAAAGCACACACATATGCACATACACACACATGTTTTCACTCACAGACACACATGCATGCACACACACATATACATACACATAGACATTCTCATAGGCACTCACACACAGAAACATGCACAAACAAACACACAAAAATACACAAAAATAAAAAGAAACACATAAAATATTGAACACACACACACACACATAGAAACACCCACACCAACAGACATATAAAAGCACACATACATGCATATAAAAACACACAACCTCACCCAAGGACATGCACACATACACATGCATGTGCTTATGTGCACAAGCATACAAGCACACACGAGCATACATTCATACACATATACACACACGCACATACATACACATGCAGACATACATGCATCGACATGCATAGACACTTATGGACATACACATACACATAGACATGCACAACCACATACATATACATGCACACACATGCACACACATGCACATACAATACACACACACACACCAACACACCCATACATGCACATACATACACACAAACACACACAAGAATATGCACACATAAGCAAATATGCACAAAAACATACACATATGCATGCACACACACATACACAAGCATGCACACATGCACATGCATGCTCGTGCACACACATAAAAGAACACACATGCACGCACCCACACACTCACACACATAATAACACATGCATAGACACATATGCACACACACACACAACTGCACCCACACATGAAAATCTGCACACGTAGACACTTCATCATGCAAGCATAAACTTGTATACACAAAAGCATGCTTGCACACCCCAAATGCACACACACATAAATGAGACACATAGGCACATATACAAATAGATGCTTGTACATATAATGATGCATATGTGCATGCACACATAAACACACACACACACATGTAATCACATGCATAAATTTGAAATCACACACAAACACACTAGCACACACCACACACGTACAAGCGCATATATGGATACATATAGGCACATATACACACACACACACATGCTCATTAATCAGCACACACACACACTCCTATACATAAACTTGAATGTATACATTACACAAACACACACCCAACTTATGCATACACACATGCATAAATACACACATGCACACACTCACATAGATGCACACACACACACACACAAAGATGAACACACATACATATGTACATGCATGCACAAGCACACATACACATTTGCACAATCACACTCATAGGCACACACAAACACAAGTTAATGGAAATGCACACACATTTGCATACACAAACATAAACTTATAGACATGCACACGCACATGCACATGCACTTACACACAAATGCACACACATATACACACACAAGCACACACATGCACACACACACACACATGCACCCTCATTCACATGCACATGCATGCACAAGCCCATACAAAGACGAAGCCTATGCAAACACACAAGCATGCACACATGTGCATACATTCGCACACATGTCCTTGCACACACATGCACATATGCACACATTCGTCGACTAACACACATGCACACAAATGCACACGTATAAACACACATATGCACATGAAAATATGAATAAATTTACACACATGATAGCATACATACATGAACACACAACCTATACACACATGCACACAAAGACAAATAGAAGCATGCATAGACACACATACTCACACATGCATGCACCCACATGTGTACATGCTCACAATCGCAAATGCACACACAAAAAAACATGTAGACATGCACATAAATCCACACAAACTTGCACTTAGACAAATGCAAACATATATGCACAAATGTTCACACATGAATGAGCATGAATACATAAATACATACATACAAGCATATATGTGCAATCACACACATGTAGAGACACACATACACATACATAAGCTCACATGTACATGCTTATGCACAGACACCCACAATAATGCATGCACATATACAAACACATGGGCATACACAAATGCACAAGCATACATGTTTGGATACACCTATGCAGACATCTCTCACACACACACACATGCAAACAAACATTCAAAAGTTCATGCATACACACCACACATATGCCCATGCACATAAACACATGTGCACACACACACCCCCATAAATACACATACATGTAACACCCATACACATGCACACATACAAAAACACATGTACACACACACACATACACACACATGCACAAACATACACACACTAACAATCCTATACACATGCACATGCATGTAAGTACCCAAAAACATGCCCATACACATGTTCACACATGCATGCACACATGCACAAACACACATTCACTTTCACACATGGATGCATGCATATACACATACACATACACATACAAGTACACACTTGTATATGTACCTAAAAACGTACACATAGACACACATGCATAAGCACACACAAACTCACACACACAAATGCATTCATATGCACCCAAACTCTCACACACACTCATATACACATGCAAGCATACACATGAACATATACATGTATGTGTGCACACACACACGCAAGACACATGCAAGCACTCACACCACATACACATATGTAGGCACGTATGTGCTAACATATATAAGAACGCATGGAGGCACATGCACTTGCATTGGCACACACACAAGCACACACATACACACAAAAATGAATAAACACATGGTCACATATGCATATACACACATACACACACACATAGACACACACATGCACACACACACATGCACACATACATGTACAATTACAAATTTTCACATACACACATGCACACAAACACAAAACACACATAGATTCACACACTTGTACTCATATGAACACACATGTATGCTTGGATACATATGCATCCATGCACACACATGTGCTCACACATGCAATCATAAATACCAGCACACTCTTACACACATGAATACATACACATGAGTGTGCATGGACACTCATAAAAATGCACACACATATGGTTGCACATGTAAGTGCGTGCACAAACACATATGCACACACATGCATACACATCTACACACTCCTCAACATGCATGTGTTGACACACAGACAAACCCACACACACACATTCATACATACACATGCTCACACACTTTCACTTGTCTATATACATGCACACACACATGCATAAGAATGTTCATAGCTACATAGACACATATGAACACACTCACACACCTGTAAAATCTGATGCATATATACATGCATGCAAACATGGACACACACATGAAGAGCTACACACATGCATGCACTCATATGCATTCACATGTGTCTACATGGGCACACACATGTGCACAAACACACACACAAACACACATATACACACATCCCCAAACCTACACACAAACATGAACACACACACAAATGCACATGTACACAAAGCATACATGCACACACACACATACATGTAGACATATGCACACATGTAGAAACACATAACACATGCACAAACATACATCCATTCCCATGCCTACCCCCACAGACACAGAATCACATTCACAAAAAAACAAATGCATATGCAAATGCACACATAAACACTCACACAAATGCATACACATACAGAAGCATGCACACTTGCACACATATGTAGACACTCACACATACATTTACACATAAACACATGCTTAGCCACACACACACCCCTACACACGCATGCACTCACACACATAAGCATGTACATAATTGTGAGCATATATGCTTATGCATACACATAGGTATCACACACATACACATAAAGGCCACAGATGGATGTAAAACACACACAAGCACAAGCAAATTAATGTACACAAATACAAACAAAAGTATACTTATGCACATAAGCACACTGACATACTCAAACTCACAAATACATACACATGCATTTAGACATAAACACACACACACCCACATGCAAAAATAGAATTATGCTCACACGAATGCATGCAGGCATACACGTAGCCACACATGCACCCACAAATGCACATGCATGTACACATGCATATCCACATGCACACACATGCACACACACACACACATGCATATACACAAAGACATATACATATGCATAAGTACATACACAAATGCATAAATACCCACACACACTAACACACATGTACACACTCATGTACACACACTTGCACGCACAAAAAAATCTCATAAACGTGCCTACACACATGCACATAGGCACACTAATATACACAAACACAAGCGTGCATGGACACGTGTGCACACACACATGGACATAACTACATACAAACACACACGCACATATACATATGAACATGCACACACACACACACACTTACACTGGCATGCGTGTTCATATGATAATAATTGAAGCAATGTAATTTAGCCAAAGCAAAGGAATGTGAAGGTCACACAAAAGAAGATTTCAAAGAACATAGTAATATAAACAAATCATTGCAAAATATTAAAAAAATGACATAAATTATATAAGAAATTACATTAAAAGATACTAAAAAGATTGAACATAATATTCTCATTTGTTAAAGCACAACACAAAATGTCTCATAAAGCCTATTAAAACTCAAGAAATTAAAATTTTTAAAAATATAAAAATAAATATTTAATTTGATAAAGATCATCAAGATGAGTCTGATGATATTAATTTTTTCCTGGTGAGATCTTGATCAAAATTACTATGAAAACACAAATTTAAATTAGCATAAATAATAGCAAATAATTATTTTTAATTTTTAATAAAATATATTAAAACTAAAATGAGATAAATTAAAAAATATAATAAACCTATGATGTAAAGGTCACATAAGTGGTGATTTAAAGTTATAGGATAATATAACCAAATCAAAGAGAAATATTTGAAGAAAAGTAATAAACTATATCAAAAAGATGTAATCCAAGATAGTAAAAAGATCAAGAGTAACATCCTCGATCACGAAAAAAGACATGAATCAAAATATCTCATAAAACATGCATAAATAAAAAAAAAATATTTAAAAATATGTAAAATTAATATTTAATTAGATAAAACTCACCAATCAAACCTTCTTTATTATTACATAAATTATAAAAATAAATAATAATAAATAAAGAAATTGTTATTTTAGTGTTAATTAAGTATATATTGATGTTAAAAAATAAGATAAATTAAAGAAGCATAACATATCTAAATCGAAGCAGTGCAAAGGTTTGTAATCCATAGAAAGTTTTGATAACTTTACAACATATTTCAATTTATAACATATTTGATACTCACAGATGTCACACTCAACGTTCTTATTATTTTGTAATATAACTTTCTAATATAATTTATCTTAGTTTTTAAAATTTGCTGCTTTGATTTAGTTATATTACTATGTAACTCTAAATCTTCTATTGTGTGATGCTTATACTACTTTGATTTAGATATATTATATTTCTTTAATTTATTTTATTTTACCTTTAATATACACTACTTAATATTAGAATAATATTTTTTTATTTATGATTATTTTTTTTGTGATTTATAGCATACCAAATAAGGCCTCATTAATGAGCTTTATCTAATTAAATATTAATTTTCTAATTTTTGAATATTTATTATTTTGATTACACATGTTTTTTAGAAACTTTTGATATGTAACCCTATTTGGAAATCAAGAATGTTACTCTCAATCTTCTTAATATCTTGGACGCACTTTTCTAGTTTAATTTATCACTTTTGTTCAAATATTTCTATTTGATTTCGTTGTATGCATATTACTTTAAATCAACACTCATGTGATTTTTAAATCACTTCAGTTGGTTTTATTATATTCTTTAATTTATCTTATTTTAGCTTTGATATATTTATATTTTAAATTAAAATAATAATTTATTATTATTTTTATTAATTTAACTTTGGTGTTTGTTGTAATTCTAAATAAGACAAAATCAATGTCATTGGGCTCATTTTGATGAGCTCCATCTACATAAATATATTTTTTAAATATTTTATTTTTTTGAGTTCTAGTGGTCTTTTGAGACATTTTTTGTGTCAACATTAACAAATGAGAATATTATGCTTGATCTCCAACATGTCTACAATTACAATTTCTTATATAATTTATCTTATTTCATCAAATGTTTCATATTGATTTGTTTATATTACTATGTAATTTGAAATTTTTTCTTATGTGATGTTATCATTACTTTGTTTTGGTTAAATTAAACATTTTAATTATCTCATTTTGGCATATTTTACTAGAAATTTTGATTCTTTCATAATTTAGTAATCAAGTATGCTGCACCTGATCTTCTCAGTAACTTGGTATATAAGTTTCTAGTACAATTTATCTTATGTTTGAAATTTTATTTTTTTGGTTATATTACTATATAACTTTAGTTCTACTATTATGTAACTTTTACATCACTTTGATTTAGAATATTACATTGGTTCAATTTGTCTTATTTATGCTTCAATAAATATTTATATTATATTTAAAAAATAGTTTATTTTTATTAACGTTGGAATTAAGCAAAAATTTTTAACAAGGTTTGATTGACATAAAATAATCTTCATTGTGATCATCTTGATGAGCTCTATTCAATTAAATATTTTTATTAAATTTTTTAAATTCTTTAGTTTTTAGGATTTTGATATATTTTATGAGACTTTTTTTAGTAGTACTAGGTTTAATGATCAAGAATATTAGAAAACAACTTTCTCGTATGATTTATGTGTTTTTAAAGTTTGTGATTTTGTTTGTTTTCATTGCTATGTAAATCAAAATCTTTTTTCATGTCATTTTTATATTGTTTTGATTTTTATATATTATATGTTTTCAATTTATTTCATCTCAGTTATAACTATATTTATTGAATATTAAAATAAAAAATTTATTGTTTATTTTTCTTATTTATTTTGGTAATTTGCAGTAATTTTAAACAAAGAACAACCAAAATAAAATAAATATAATTAGACTCATCTTGATGAGTATTATTCAATTAAATATTTATTTTAAGATTAATAAATATTTTATTTTCTACAATTTAGATATTTTTATAAGATATTTTGATTCATATCTAGTTTTATAGTTAATGATATTTTCCTTGATCTCCTTTATTTCTTGGAATGCAATATTTCTATATAATTTATTTTATTTCTATAAAATTGTTTATTTTATTTGGTCATATTACTATGTATTTATAAATTTTCCCTTGTCAATCTTTTACAATTATTTGAATTTGCTATATTATATTTTTTAATTTATTTAACTTTAACATTGATATATATATTTTGTTAATATTAAAATAATATTTTATTATTATTTTGCTTCTTTACTTTCATAATTTGCATTAATTAAAAAAGGTTCTAATTAATATAAAAAATACTGTTTGACTTATGAGTTCTTACTCTATTAAAATAAATGCTTATTTTAATATTTTTAAATATTTATTTATTATATTGGTACATTTAATAAGATATTTTTAATTATTTCTAATTTGATTATCAATGAAAATATAAATGATCGCCTTAGCATTTGTTAATTAATATTCCCACATAATTTATCTCATTTCTTTAATTTTTTTCATTGATTTCTTGAAATTACGTTGAAATTCTAATTTTGCTCTCTTATTACATTTATGTTGGTTTTATTTGGTTATATTATATTACTCAAATTTATCTATTTTGAGCATTAATATATATTTACTAAATATCAAAATAGTAATTCATTACTATTTTTACTTATTTAATTTCGTAAATCATAATAATTTTAAACTAAATTCAATTAAGATGAAAAAAATACTATTAGACTTATTTGAATAGGGTTTATCTAATTATATATTTTTTTATTTTAAATATTTTTATTTTTTTAGGATTTTAATATATTTTGGAATATTTCAATTTATACTAGATTAATGATTGAGGATGTTATACTCAATGTGCTTTATAACTTGGAATGTAAGTTCTCTACACAATTTAACTTTTTTTTCAAATATTTTTATTTTATTTTATTATATTATTATGTAATTCTAAATGTCCATTAGTGTGACTTTTGTATCACTTTAATTTGGTAATATTGTATTGGTTTAATTTTTCTCATTTTTCACATTATTATTATCCATATTTATTTACTTTAATACTTCAAAGTAATTCTAATCAAGATCTAATAAGATGAAATAAATATCATTAGACATGTCTTATGAGCTATATCTAATTAAATATGTATTTTAATATTCTTAAATTTTTTATTTTCTAAGGTTTAGGTAGTTTCACAACTCATTTTTATTTGTTTCAAATTTAATGATTGAGAATATTATTATCTATCTCCTTGGTATCTTCGAATGCATCTTTTTTGTTCGAAGCAAAAATAATTTAAGAAATTAAGTACATGAACACAAATGTTATAAGCTAAATTAAATAATTCAAAGCTACGTGAAATTGAATTAGTTAAAACAAAAAATTTATAAAAGTTAAAAAATTTGTTAATTATCTGAACAACATAATATTGAAAGAATTTGCATTGTATGGAAAATAATAAAAGCAAGATTATTTTATATATAAATAAGATAAATAGTATGAACATTGTTTAAACAAAGAGTTTTCCTATTACTATAGTAAATAAATAAGCAATTCCTTTTAAAAAAAGATGCAAATGTTTAAAAAAATTTGTAATTTAAATAGTAGTTGGGTAAATAAAACATTATAAGGTTAAATAAAAATGCAAAAAAAGACACATCACAATTACAAAACTATTTCTAAAATATTTTGTATACTTACATGATTCATGAGAAAGTTACACAATAATGTAATAAAAACAAATCTTATTATTGAAATTAAAAGATAATTAGCTTTGAAATATATAAAAATAATTAGGATAGTTGAATACCTAATATATAAAAAACTACTTAAAACTTAATTATCGAAGTTATCCTCCTTAAGAAAAGTGAAGAAAATTTGAAAATTAAAAAAGCTTAATTTATAATAAAATCGTTAAAAATTCTATATAACAATTAAAAACTTGCTATACACATGTAAGAAATAAGTAAAACTAACTCATATGTAATGAAGCTTAAGATCAATATAGAGAAGGCTTAAGACTTTCTTAAATTGCCTTTCCATGAAGATATCTATTTAATTTTTGTAAGGATAGAAGTTGTGTAAAAATATTCTCGATCAAATTAATTATTTTTTTAATTCCATAATGAGATAAAAAATTCATAAAATATATTTTTTTGTCATGAAGATGTTAATCAGTGTTGTTCTTGTTGAACAATGTCTTGACTGAATTCCCTTCATCAAATAATGTTGAAGAAGAAAAAATTTATCAGGTTTGTTATGCCATAATCATTTTTTGTTTTCTAATTTTTGTTCATAATCTTTCATGTCTTCCAAATCTACAACTTTTTTATGCAAAAAGGCAGCCACAATTAACTTAGTTTTTAATCTCCATTTTTTATCTCATCTTTTGATGTAACACATCAATCCAAAAATTCTTGAGTTTTAATATTTAGTTTTCTTTTTTTTTTATAAAGTAATATAGTATATTGTTCATAACTTGTTTGATAATAAATTGATTGAGATATTAAGGTAAATAGAATGCGTTCAATGATTAAGGAATTATGGTTATGAGAACCTATATCACCAAGGGAAAAGCAATAGAAGCTACCAATGCTTTAAGAGGAGAGCAACATCATTTGATGCATAACATTGAAGAAACCCAATTAAGTATTTACAAAGGCAATTGAGAGATAAATGCTATGTTTATAACAAATAGAGAAACATTATTATATTTGTAGTTGTGCCATATTGATAGCCAAATGATATTGTCCTAAAATAGCATGTTGATATTTGTAAGATAAAAAAAATATTTGAAAGTAGAGAAGTTGATTTAAACTAAATGAGAATGACAATATCTACCACAAAAATACCTGTTTTGCCTATCATGACAAAATTTTTGACAAAACAATAGGTCAAATATATCTTGATAATTGAGCTACTATATCCCTAAAATATGTTGGACTTGGCTATCAATAAAATTCAGCCCTTGACGGTTCACTTGTATTTTGAAGAACAAGTTTTTAAGTTGACGCAATATACATAATTTCTTTTTAAAGAGGCATGGGTTTGTGCTCAAAATGACACTAACTTAGAATTAAATCACTAAGATGATTTTTATGATATACTAACTCCTTTGATGCAACCATTTTTTATTTTTCTAAATTTTAACATACTATTTCTAAGGTTTATGTAAGATACAAGATGCATTTCTCATATTTCTTATCTTGTAGTCAAGAAAGTAGGAAAATTCACCCATTATGTCAATCTCAAATCCTACACCAATAAGCTTAGTAATTCTTTCACTTAAGTTGAAGTTGGTTGATCCAAATATGATATTGTTAGCATAATATTGGACTTCAAGATGTTCATCTATGCAATTCTTTTTTAACAAAGTCCTATATAAATTCCCTTCCTAAAATAATATTTAAGAAGAAATTTACTAAGTCTATCATATGAAAATCCTTTTTGGTCTTCCAATTTCTTTTTCAAATTCTTCCATGTCTTCCAAATCTTCCAATTTATTATGTATAATTTCATCAAACACAAGTTGAATAGATTCCATTACAACTAAGGTTTCCTTATTAAACTACTTATAAGTCTATCTATTTGAAGAAAATAATAAATAGATAGGCTCCATTAACTTTTTTTTTAATCTCCAAATTTATCGCACCTTTTTGTGTAACACTTCCATCCAAAAAAGCTTATGTTATAATTTTTAGGCTTCTTGTTATTCCAAAGTAATATAATATCTTATTCAAAATTGGTTTGGTAATAAATCTATTCAAACATTGAGATAAATAGATCATCTTAAGTTATTAAGACACTATGGAATACAGATCCTACACCAGAAAAAGAAAAGTAATAAAACTTGTGAATGCTTTAAGAGGGAAGAAGCATTGTTTGACTCATAACATTGAGAAGCACAACTAAGTATTTAAATATACAATTCAGAGATAAATGTTATATCTATAACAAATAGAAGGAATATTATTATATTGGTAGTTGTGACATACTGATGGAAAAACATTATTGTCTAAAACCGACATGATAATTTGTGTAAGGTTAAAACAAAAATATTTATAGGTAAAGAGGTTGATTTAAACTAAATAAGAGTGACATTATCTACCACAAAAATACATATTTTTCCTATTATGACCAATTTTTTTGCAAAACAGTAAGTCAAACATTTGTTGAAAATGATGTTATTATATCCGTATTTTCCTTTTTGGTTTGTCTTCCAATTTCATTTTTCCAAAAACTTCCATGTCTTCAAAATCTGCCACTTTGTTTTGATGCATATTTCCATCAAATATTACTTGTGTAGATTCTTTTACAACTAAGGTTCCTTTGTTAAATGGTTTATAGTTATATTTATTTTCAAAATTTCATTATAAGATAGCATCCTTTAACTTTGTTTTCTACCTCCAATTCTTATCCTACATATTGATGTAACACGTCCATCCAAAAAATGCCAAATGTTTCATATATGGGCTTCTTGTTATTACAAAGTAGATACAATGTCTTACAATAATTTGTTTAATGACAAATAAATTCAGTCATTAAGAAAGATAGAATAGCTTGAATTACTCAATCATTACTATTTGGAGATACTATATCACCAAGTGAATAGTAAAAGTGATACCAATTCTTTATGAAGTGCAAACGTTTATGATATATAAGATAGTGGAGGTTTCATTAAATATTTAGATAAATAATTGAGAGATATATGTTATATCCATAACAAATAGAAGGAACTTCACTATTGACATTTTTGCATAATGATTGGAAGAAGTTGTTGTGCTAAACCAACTTGATGATTTGGAAGATTAAATCCCAAATATTTGCAAGTCTTAAAATGTTGTTCTTAACCACAAAAACTCATATTCCACTTATTATGGGAATATTTTTGCAAAACATTATATTACAAAACGATTCCAAACTTATATCATAATTTTGGAAAAGTTTTCATGATTCATGTATTTCTCAACTAATGTCTAACACAATATTCTCGACTCAAAGTAAAAGTCAATGAAAGAGAATATTTAAAACATTTAAGAATATATTAGCATTATGCAAATTACGTTTGAAAGACAACTAGGACAAGTATTTCACTTTTAATAAAATTTCTTACAACAATAATTATTAGTCTAGCATAGAGATGGAACCATACAAAGTATTATATAATAGGATGCATTAATTATCACTATACTGGTATGAACAAACTAACTATACTCTAATTTATATCAATATGATTTTATATTCCATTAAAAAGATCTAAACAATCAAAACAAGAATTCAAAAGGAATATATTTAATCCACCAAAATTATGATAAGAAAATTAATAAAGTTGACTTTTAGGAAGAGGATCATGTATTTTTAAAGGTGAGTCCTATGAAATGCATTGCAATGTTTGGGAAAAGAAAATATTTAAAGCCAAGACATTTTATATCTCTGTAGATTATTGAAATAAAATTTTTTATTATTTATAAAATGTTTTTTCATTATCATTGCTAGAGTACATCATTTTTATAGCCTTTCAAACTTAATAATACTTTTTTCTATTAGTACTTATATATTTAAATATGATCAAAGAAACATATTGGTGCATCCTAAATTATTTTATAAGGAAATACCAAAGGCTTTCTTAGGAAGAGAAATCAAGAAAATAAGGAATATGAGCATCCCATGGACATGTTATACTAAATAATAGATACTTGGAATGTTGAGGAAGAGATGCTTTGGGGACATCACAACATTTTTTGAATTTAATTGATTAAATTTTTAAATGGAGGGATGTTTACAAAATAATGAAAAGCCTTTAAGATTCATTTAATGTTTGTTGAAATAGTAAGTACATCAAGATTTATTTTAGATGTCATGAAATGAAATTTGCATTTGGATATTTTCAATAACATAAGAAATACTATAATTTTAAAGAACAAATAACATGGAGAGGAAGTCAAATATTATAGCAAAAGTGAAAGGGAATCTCAATTAAAAATTCTACATGAATTGAAGGTGGATGTCACAAAAAAGAAAAACCAAAACATATTAAAAATAACATTAACTTAATTCTAAAAGATTTTTTAAAGAAAAATCATGAAAGTACCAAAGTAGAAACTTCTGATTTTTTTACTAAAATAACAAGTTCACGGAGTAGTTTTTTTATGAAATTGGTCAAAAGATTTTTGGATGTCAATTGCAATAGAATGTGTAAGAAATACAAATCTTTATAAGGTTAATATCACAAGTTTTGTCTAACAAAAACATTAATTACTAATAGATGAGAATATCAAGAGGAATGCAATGCTAACAAAGATAATATAGGTAGGAGTGAAATATAAAATTTTTTTAAAGGTTAGGAGTTTAGAAGACAAATAAGATATTTATAGAAATGCTTTTAAGAAAGATGAGACTTATTATTGTATGTAGAGACCAAAGATTATTGGATGGGTTGGAAGAATATTCATTATGAGGCATATGAGATCCACTATGAGTCATCAAGAAAATATCATTTGTCATAAAGTAATTGGACCAGAAGAACTAAACTCATAAATAGTCTTCTTGAGTCATAATCTATCAATGGTGTTTTGCAATCAATGACGACTACCAAGTTGACAAACTGTGAAATCCAAGGCCAATGCATTCCATAGGAAGAGTTATCATTTTTTAACAGGTGAAGTGTATTATGTTACTATCATTTGAATAGCTCCACAAGTAATGACACAATAATTTCTTCAACACTATAATAGTGACACTAAGAATTAATATGTGGGCTAAGTAATAAGTAAAAATAGTAGCTAATATCATGTTAATCATGACAATCTGTCCTATCATCGATAGTGATATGATCATCCATCTTGTAATGTTTTCAATATACGTAATAATAAAATCAAAGTCTTTTTTAGATGTTTAGTTTCAATGATTGGTATGTCTAGATATTTTAATTGAGTGAATTGATGCATATAGTTTTTCCATAATGAACTTCTTACACTTGCACCCCAACCCCTTGCTAAATAAAATTATGTATTTTTTTAGATTCACCACTTGACCTGAATGATGCATATATTACTCCATAATACCCCAAATGGTCCTTGCTACAACACAAGTAGTATGTGCATGAATCATGACTTTGTTACAATGCAAAAGGTGTGTAATCATAAGGGAAGAAGTTCAAATCCTAAAGCCAATCACATCAGCCTAATTAAGTTGGTTCTAAATATATCATGAGAGATACTTACACATAATAATAGAAAGGTATGGCAAGAGAGGACATCCCTGTCTTAGACTCCAAGTTGAATTGATCCATAACAGATAGATACCATTTAAAATAATACCAAATCTTAATGGAGTGATAAAATCCTTAATTCAATCACACTATAGAGTAAGGAAATGAAAATGCTTAAGCATATCTTACATAAATATTTAGTTTACCTTGTCATAGGCCTAGCCTATAACAAATTTTGATGCCATCAAACCTTCTTCAAAAGTCGATAGGTGCAAATGGGTAGCCATTTCCTATACCATAAAAATATTATCAGATATAAAACAGCCTAGCACAAAAGGAACTATATCCCTAACATTGATATCAGGAAGCACCACCTTCAGTCCTGCCACCAAATTATTTTTCATTGCATTATAAATCATATTATAGAGGCTAATAGAACTGAATTTCTTTGGTTTGGATGGTATTTGAACTTTAGGGATGTGTATGACTTATGTGTCTTTATAATGTTTTAGTATAAAGCTTTGATTTATTATTATAACAATGTCCACCTATGTGATCATCCAATAACCATGCATAAGCATCGTTTAGAAGCCATCCATACTAGGGGATTTATTTCTTTTATGAAAATCAGGATAGATCTAAGCTCATCATCATTAATTCAAGCTGCAAGTTCAGTCGTCTATTCCCTACTAATACTTCTTGAAGGTTGAAATGATGGAAACAGCTCATATTGCACATGGATACACTACTTATTGCCAAAACATGTGTATAACAATATCTTTAATCTTAGTTGGAAATGCCACCAATTCTCTAATATCATTTTTAGGTTGGTTGAAATAGTTGCTCTTGGTAGTAGAGGTAGGTGTCGCTGTAGTGGGTTGCGCATTGTTCTCATTTGTATAATTTTGCTTGATATTAGGGAATTTCCCTTTGATTGACACAAAATCTTCTTCTTAATTTGTATTGTGTGTAATGAAGAATGGGTTGGAAGAATATTCGATAATAGACTCCACATGAATACACCTACCTAGGGCAACCATTTCAATTTCGATACCCACCCAACATCTTCCCTTGCTTACTTTTGGTTATTTCAAATGTGACTATAAATACATCATGCTTCTAGCACCACATATTTAGAAATATTTAAGTAGAAGATGTCTATATATTTTGAGTTTTATCATGAGATGCTTAATCTTATCAATCAATGTGGTTGCGAATAACAGATACAGTTTATGAGGTTACATAAACAATAATCCTCGACAATGTTTATTACCAAAGTAGGATGCGTAGTGTCCATTCTAATAAATGTTTGCCATGCAATAATATTAAGATAACCCAACAATTATATTCTCACCAGTCCATGAGATCACCATCAAAATAGCTTGCATAAATGTGAAGTCCCACATGGCATATATATCATGTTCCATGCTATGCAATATTTGGATCTGAAGACTTGAACCCATAGCCCATACTCCTACATTAGAACCCACCTACAATGCATAGTAATTAGAGCTACCTACCATGTTAATAAGCTCTAAGTTTTTAGACCCTTATAGCATTTACGAAGCATTAAAAAATTCTAATTTGTATAATGAATCAAATTATTTGAGTTAAAACCACTCAAGTACCTAGCCATCACTTTTACAACTTCTCCATAAGGCCATTTGGAATTAAGGAATGTCCTAAATAATATGTCAAAATAACATCTAGCACAAAATCAATCAAAGAGATATGGCTCGTCATTGATAACGAACTAATTCTCCATCTTGAAACATAGTTCTATGCTCTATGGATAAGGAACTTAATGGTTTTTTTTGTAATTTTGTTGTTGCAATAAAAATTCCTAAATGTTTTAGTTAAATCATCATGAATTCATACAACTTCCTAGTAATCATCTTCCTACGGTTACAGTCCATACCTTTGCTAAATAGTACTCTAGATTTGTTAAAATTGATAACTTGGCTGGAGTGTAGCCTGTATCACGTTGTTATGTCTTGAATTATCCTTAACGTAACACATTATATATGCATAAATCAAAATGTCATGAGCATAAATAAGACAAGTAATGATTGTGAGGATGGTTAATATGGATTCCAACAATAATATTATGGTTCTCCTTGTGCTTAATAAGCCAAGAGAAATATTCTGATATAATTATAAAGAGATATGGTGGCAAAAGACACTCTTTCCTAAGTTTATTAGTTGTTTCAATCGATGGAAGTGGGATCCCATTCCATAAAATTCCAAACCTATGTGTTTTAATACATTTCACCACCTAATCACAAAAAAGGTTTTGGAAACATTAACTACTTTAACATGTCAATTAAAAAATTCTAGTTGACCTTATCGTTGGCTTGATTCATGTCCAACTTCAATGTCCTGAGCCCGTCTTTGGAAGTAGTTGATTTCATATAGGCTACCATCTCTAATACCAAAAATATGTTATCTAATATATTATAACCAGTCATAAAAGCCACCTGTTGTCATGTAATGATGCAAGGAAGCACCAACTTAAATTTATTTAGTAGATGTTAGCCAAAACCTTTTACATCACATTATATAAACTAACCAATCTAAACTGTTGAGGTTTTGTAGTATATTGTACTTTGGGAATAAGAATAACTAGAATGTCTTTGCATCACTTGGGCATACAACTAGTAAAGAAGAATTGTTTTATAGCTATGACAAAAACCACATGGTTAATATTCCAATAACTATTCACAAACTCTATTCATTTGCTATCCACATCTAGAGCTTTATTTTCTTAATAGGCATAATAGTAGTCTTAATCTCTACATCTATAATTGGGGCCATTAGACCTTCTAGTTGCTTACTAATATTTCTCAAAGGTTGGAATAGTGTGAGAGGATTATACTATCTCAAACTGCATCACTTTCTACTAAAGAACTACATATGGATATTTTTAATTTGAATTAGGGCAACAACATATCCCCCACTATCATTTTTAAGCTAATGAATAAAATTACTCCTATAATTAGATGAAACTAAAGCATGAAAAATCTTGTCTTCCAATCCCCAAGGTTAACCAAATGTACCTCAGCAAGCTTCCACAATGGAGCTTCCTTCGAGGTTGTAACCATATTGTAGATGAAAAAACAAGTGGTAAAAGTTCATTCTCCTTCTCTATTAAGTCTTATACTTTTTATGTTACAATGTCTAAATTTCTTGCTCCAACAAGAGTTTCTAATTTAGAATATTACAAAGTTCAATAGAACTCAAATTTTTTAAAGCTAAAAGAGCTCAATGGAATTTAGTAGAATGCCTAATAAGAAGGTTATCCCTAATAATATGTTTCCACATAACCTACACAACCTGAGATGAGAATGGAAATGATAGCCATACATTTTTAAACTGGAGTCTCCTTTCCATCTTATTTAAGTGCAGTCATTCAAATTAGATAAGTAAAGGATAATGGCCATAGCAATTGCGAGGAAAGTGAATCACTATAGAGCATGGGAAAGCCCACACACTGTCATCTACCAAGAAGGCCCTATCCAATCTTTCTCAAATATGTGCATTATCTACATTATTATTGTACCATGTCACCTTTTTCCTGATATATATATAATAAGTAAGCTATAAATCCTAAATGAAATTTTAGAACTCACTTTGAGCCTATCCATTACTAAGTTTCTTCCCCCTTTTCTTCTCATTTTGCTTTAGTAAAACATCAAAGTCTCCTACAATAATCACTGGTCAATGTAGCTTTGTTAATTCTATTATTTTGACATATAATACAAGTAGAACCACATGGTCTTTTAATGCATATATCATAAAAAACCCCCACGTGGTGTTGCTATCAAATTCACAAGTATATACACCACCTGTGAGGATGATTGCGTAATCTCTAATTGTATTTAGTTTCTTTAATGCACCATAATGCCCTCAGATATTACCCCAGAATGCTAAATAGAATAGTTCCAATTTCCTTTTAATAGTCTTTTTTACTCCCTCCTATCAAATTTCTCCACACTTATTTCCAACAAAGAAATGATAGTTACATCAAATTTTCTTACAATCCACTGCAAAAAGTAATGAGACTTTGCCCCTCTGATTCCTTGAATATTCCATACCACTGACTCAATCATATCTACTAAATGTTGCTTGTGTAACAAATTGCACCACACTTGTATGACAACATCACTCACTACATTTGCACCCCATATTGGAATTATAGCTCCCATATGATTTCTACTTCTTGTGGCCTTCTTCCCACACACCCTTTAGCATAAGCAAAAATATGTAGTACTATTCTTTGTACTTTTTGTTTTATTTTTCAATTATTGAGCCATGTTAAAAACTACTACATGTAAATAATCGAACTCTGCTATAAATCTTATTCAATAAACTACTATAATATTGCCACAGTGATGAAGAGAACAAGTCCACAATCAGCTAAACTTACATGTTCCACTACCTCAAATAATTCGAAAGAACATGCACCTAAAAATTCACCTTAAGTAGTACATCCACTTGTTATTATGTAGATTCCATAAATTTCCACCACCATAGGCTAGAATTCAAGAACCTATATGATTTCCACTACCTAAAGGATTCCTACACTCCCTAAAACTTAATACAAAAAAAAAGAGTTTTTTTCCACAAATTTGTTTATTATACATTCCTTAAGCCATTGAAAATAATTAAATGTAAATAGCTTAATCTACTTTCAATCATGTTTAATAAGATGTTGTAATTTAGCCAAATTGATGTAGAGAAAATTTCCATTAACTAGCAAAACTACACCTTCCTTTGATTAAAATAATTTGAAGAAATCAACTTCTCAAAGTTTACCCCGAGTAGTACATCCACTTTCCAGTTATGTAAATTCCAATGTTTTCAATACTATAGACATAAATTGAAGCTCTCATATGATTTCCACATCTTGTAGACTTTCTACTCTTTTAAAAACATAAGAAAAAAAATGAAGCAGCAATTGGTTCTATATGTTTGCTGATTCTACATTCAATAAACAATATTTGAAAACAATTATATGCAAACAACACACTTTGCTTTCAATCTTGTTTACTAAGTTGTTATACTTTGGCCAAATTAATGCAGAGCATAAGTACACAAACCCATGAACCTATATCCTCCTCTACATCCAACAATTTGAAGAAATATGTGCCAAAAAAATCCCTATGAGTATTACATCTACTTTTCTATCATGTAGATTTTGATTTCTATTACACTTCTATTGGGTAGTTTAGTTAAACCCCATGTCAAGACAAAACTTCTTATTAAATGTTTCTACATTCTTATAGTAACCATGTAGAAACCATGCTAAGATCATCACCAAAATGGTCTTCCCATGATAAGTATTCATAGCTCTGTAGAATTTAGGCCAAGTACCCTTCATGCCATCAATGTCACAATACCACAACACCTTATGATAATGTATGAGTTGGGAGGATAAAGACCTCAGATTACTATTTACTAATAATTAAATAATCTAGCCTCCCCTAAGGCTCATCAACCTAAAGACATCCAAGTCTACCTCAAAAATAAATAGGTAACTCTAATTAACATAATCCCCTACACATTTCACATAATGCTACTTTAGAATTTGCATCAATTCACTTTTGGTAAAAGGAATCCTTCCTCTATTAAACATACTTGTGGAAATTCCATTTCTATAAATCACATAGTGCCCCTCAATAGTAGTGCAATATTTTATATTCAAATACTACATCCGCAATGCACACTCATCTTGATCCAATTCCAACAAATTCATCACCACAACTCTAGTCATAATCCACTCATTGCCATGCCAATTTTTCTTCCTACAATCATTAGCCATATAATAATGAAAATAATACTATGCCTTCTTACTCCACCCTTATTCACAACATCCAAGATTTCTTATATTAACCCCAAAAAAAGCCTTTCAACAAAACCCCATAATATTCCTAAGCATTTGCAAAGGTAACATAGATATCAATAAATCATCAAATTGTCAAGGAAGTAGGAAAATATTGTCTTCCATTTTCAACATTTCTCTACCCCATCACCTTTTTATATTTTTTAAATTTGTACTTGCTTACGAGCAACCCCTCTTTTTATTTCTTCCAAAGTTTCTTATCATTACTAATTTACTCCATTAAGTATTTGCATTTTCCCCTTGCTTTTGGTGGTTCTGCATTGTTTGATGTACTTGGAGTATCCACAACATATATAATCCCAAATTACACCCTTCTACCTTAGACCTTGATTTTCTCTTATTCCTTGCTTGCCCATTTTTATTTGGTTTATAATACTTGTGTTGTCACTGCTTTCTACCATGTTTCCATCAACATTTCTCTTTTATTTAATTACTAACTCATTCTTCTTTTTTTGGGTTGCTTCACCATCCATGGTCCGAAGCCATTTCATTTATCATCAAGCTCTTCATTCTCCTACTACTTCTACTTCTCATTTGAATTCTAATTTTTATCATGATCAAGCTTAGCGTACATAGAAAAAGAACCCAGATCAGATTAATAATTCTAGGTTAGCTTGTTTTATGGAGACAACTTCGATGTACGCCCCACTTTGCATAGGTAAACCAAATAACAAAAAGATCCTCATATTTAAAGATCTAAAAGGTTGTCCTCAATGTACAATTAAACCACATACCTTCTTTAAGAGGTTTAAAGAGGTCAAATCTAATGTGGACCTTCGTAAATGATGTCATTACAAGTCTACCATCCAACCATCCATTTTTATAGGCTCACCAATAACCTAGGCAATGAAAAGAATATTTTGTGGGTTACAATAAACAAGGATGAGTGTTAGAAAATAAACTCACATAGCAGCACACATAATTTCTATATAGCTTGGCTTAAACGATTTTGTCTAGATGTCCAATCTCACTACCCATCCAACTACCTACCAAGGCCCACCAAACCACACTTAGTAACTATCCATTACAGACTCAAAATGTAGACAAAAGCAACATGAACATAATTCTAAGACCTAAAAACATCTGTGGTGCTCCCATCTATGATGTAGTACTCTAGAAATTAATTAAAATGGTAATTGACTTCCATACCTGATCGACAATGTCAAAGTTATGTTACATAATTCATCACTAACCAGCCTCATTCTACAAGTGAATTTCATTATTAATAATGAAAGAAGTATCTTTTGGTGCGCAAATTTTCACATCAATGTTAGTCGGTCTCTCCAACAAAATTTCTCTAGAAATGTTCCCATTCCTTCCATTTCTTCTCATTTGCACGTCTCTTATGCTCATTTATTTGGGCTTCATGCTTATTGATTGTTATCCAAACAATTATTTTCTCCACCTTTCCCAATTTCACAAACATTTGAAGTGCATTCTTTCAAAATACCTACTTCAATAAAATTTGAATTCATTACATAATTCTATAGTTTCCATCAACGTCACAACACTTTCAATTATGTTTAAAACTTTTGCTTCATTCCTTGTCTCAACTACTGTATACTTCATTCCTTATGACACACCATCTTCATTGCCAATGGAATTCAACTTGCTAAAAATTAATCTTTAACATGGATGCACTCTTTAATGTCTTTGCAATATTTCCAACACTTCCTTTACTAACACCACTACAATGCATTGGTGCATTCACCACAAGAACAGTGCCAGATTCTGCTATATTGTCTCATGCTAACAAAAGAGTTGTCATGCTTATCAGTCATGTAAAGGGCAAAAGACCCATTTCTTTTTTTTGACCTCTTCCAAAGCTTCAATCCTATCATAATGTCCTCACTGATACAAATAGATGATTCAATTAAATCCATTCAACATTCACCCATAGAAGCACACGAGATTTCATCCAACAACTACTTCCTAAGGGTCTAGATATTGTGACCACCAATGTTTGCCAAAACCATCATCTATCGCTACTACCTCCAAGGAGTTTGAAATTCTCACACCACTTGCAACCATCTTTTAGTTTTTTTGTAATGTATAAGTTGTCAAAGACTACAACATACTTCTGATAAAGGTATAACAGAAGTTGTTTGAGATGGAATAATCCCAAAGAAAATCACCTAAAAGTGAATGATGTCCAACTAATCAGCTACACCATTTCCTTGCTTCAAAACATGGTATAGCTTGAAAGAGCTCATTCATTCCACAAACTCAGTTACACCTTCACAATTTTTCTCACAAGAAGTATATATAATAATTTGAGTCAACTCATAAATCATGGTTGTCAATTCTAGTTGTATGCCTATAAAAACTGTGCTTGGCAATGTAGTTCTTAAAATCTCCATGGCTTCGTGGATTACAAGAGTTTCCATAGTAATGATAGCTTCTAATGCATTCTACTAGCAATAATTAAAGTTTCCCTATGTGATCCCTCATAACATTCCTAATCGCTATAATATGGCTTTTATATAGCACCACATCACAATTTATTTTTACCCACACCATTGGAGGAGGTGTCCATTTCGAGGTTACACAAAGACCAACATTGCTGCAAGAACTTCTACAAGATGGGCTAAGGAGTCTTGAGCACATAGTAGTAGTAGCAAATCCAAATTGAATATTTCTCTATAAAGCAACTTGACTGAACACCTTCCCTTCATCTGCTTTCTTATTTGTGTTGATCCATAAATGGTACAACGTAATTGTAACAAATTGAACTCCATTTGCATTATTGGAATTGTAAAACTTTTGCCCATCTACCAGGTTAATTCTTATAATGAGTTAATATGACTACAATGTTTCATCCATGACAAATAAGAAGACAAATTATGCAACGCTCCTATAGTTCATTGGCATTAAAGCATTCCCAAAATGATACTCAATATTTTCCTCCATGAGGTGCCACCAAGAACTTGTCTCTTTGTGCATTAAATCTCTAGCACCCAGCCAAGAGTTAGTTTGAAGAAGATTCAAGATAAATCGCTCCAGGAAAACTTTCACCTGATGTTGCACCTTCATTTTCCACATGGAAGGTCCATCCTTCCAACTCAAATTAAGACAATTCAACATGCAACAATATAGGTGTTTAGCTTTGAGCAACATGTCATTATTTTTCCAAAAATATAGCATGTCTCTTTCATTGTATATAAAGAAAGCAAATGAGGAATTCTTGAGAATGAAGCAACATCAAATATGTATGCAATCTTTTAACAATTCCATTCTCCATGTTCATTGGTAAGCTCCTCCAGTTTTAATGGATGCTCCACATGCACATTACCAAATGTAGGCCACAAATCAATTGAGAGAAATTCGAATTAGTTGCCTCATAGGAAGGATACATATTGACCTTCAATGACTACCATACAATATTCACATATGCCCAAAATCTTGTTAGTATGTGAGGCACCAAGGTATATTTTATTTCTTATTGATTGTTACACACTTAGACTTGAATACCTATACCCATAATCCATCTTCATGATGCAACACTCTACTACATTGCTTTGCAATCAGTGCCTTATACCAAAAAGATAAATCATGGATGACATAACCACCACATTCCTTAGCAAGCATCACCACATTCCAACTTCCATAATGGATAATGTTATTCTTATTCATTCAACAACATAAATATCAATGAAATAGATTTTACAAATCCTCTATGATACCTTTTAGAATTAAAAATTTGTTGCTTATGTATTCATAAGTGTTACGATCTCTTATGCTCAATAAATGTTATCAAAAAAAGATCTATTAAGAACAAATACAGCTTGCTTCCTTGTAATAATATTAGGAAACACCAACATCGATCTACCTATAATAATCTTCGCCACAAGTTTATAAATCAAATAGCATAGGCTAATGTGTCTAAACTATTTAAGTTTTGAAGCACCTTGAACTTTTTGAATGAGCATTATCAAAGTTTCTCTCCATTTCATTGGCCTATATCTATCATGAAAAAACTATTTCACAGCACAAAGCATCTATATCTTAATAATACTTCAATAATGTTAAATGACCAACACCCAAATGCCATCCATGTCTAGTGCCTGTTTCTCTTGATAGATTTCAAAATAATGCTAATTTCACCATCAATGATTTGTTTCTCAAGTAATGTCACTCTCTACCAATACATCAATAAGTTTGGTAATATATGTGGTAAGGTGAAGATACTCCTCATCATTAAACAATTTTAAATTAAAATACTACATTAGTATTCCTCTAATTTCACTTGAAAAAGCCATTAAGTCCTAATAGATTTTTAAGCTAGTCAATATATTTATTATAGATGTAGAAGTAGTTATGGCCTAATCGAAGTGAGTGTTATGATCCCCCAAGTATACCCAATGTAGCTTATCATGCCACCACCACCACATCTCCTCAAGGCTCATCGTTCTATGGAAACTGCTATGCTAACCCAATAATTTGTGATTCTAATAAATAAGCCCCAACTCAAACTTCTTAATTTGTAGTACCAAAATGTCTCATTCTATCTCATAATTTTTATTAAGAAAATTACCAACTTCACTTGCACTCCATTTTCTTAGAGCTGATAGTATACATCTTATCCATCAATTTTCCTTTTACTATTCTACTCAAAACTATCTATACAATTTTCATTGTCTATATCAAAGAAAGCCATGTATTTTCAAACTTGTTATGGTTATCCATTATTTTAATAAGCAACAATTTATGTTGAATAAGCAATGGACAATAAACTAACCCAATAAATCAAAGATGTGACATGGTAACATTTGGATATGCCTGTAAACCCTCAACATTCACAACGGCTCTATCAAAAGTTTAAAAAATAATAGCACTTCAATCCTTGAAATTGCACTCCATTTTCTTAGAGCAGACAGTACTCAAAAAAATTTTATAGACAACTTTTCCATCAAGTTTCCTCTTACTATTCTACTCTAAACTATCTATACAATTCTTATTGTCTATGGCAATGAAAGCCATGTATTTTCAAACTTGTTATGGTTATCTATTCTTTTTGTAAGCTACAATTTATGTTGAATAAGAAATTGACAATAAAATAAGCCAATACATCGGAGATGTGACATGGTAGAATTTAGATATGCTGCTAAACCCTACACATTCACAACAGCTCTATCAAAACTTAAAAAAATAACAACACTCTAGTCCTTCATATTGCAACAAGTTTATTTATAGAAATGAAACCCAAGTTAGCTTTGTCTAAATCTTTCTTGAAACTAGAGAGATCATGTTATGCTTGCCCACTCTGAACTTTTTCCCCCTTTTCTCCTCATGTTTTGGAAGAAGACTATTAAAATCACTTCTAATAACTAATGGGACTCTAAGTATTTCTATCTCTCTAATTTGATCCCATTCCTCTCAATGAGTAAGATAATCCTTGAAAGTATACACAACATAGCATCTTCAAGCTTGTTCACTTCTAGCTTTTTCCTTTATTGACAAAACTTGTGATATGGCCTTAACAATATCCAACTCAACCCAATTCTCTATAGCACAAAGATCTATCCATATATGCACACTTATGGCTACATATTGAACTGCTTATTCCTTCCATGATGTCTCTCTACATCTTTCTACTAAATTTCTCCACTTGTGTCTCCAACAAACATTCATTGATACTCCATGTTCTCTTACAAATCTTGATAAAAAACCTCTCGATTTTGCTGCCCTTATTCTCTGCACATTCCAAACAGCTAACCCAACGATATAAAATTTTGTGGGATCACAATTATTACTTAAATAAGCACCTCACGAATTTACAAATAGACAACACATAAAGCAAAGGCACCATAACCCTAAAGTAGCAAAAGTGCCATAAAGAAGGCTTGATAATAAGATTTCTATTATACCTCCCGCAGACATGTTCTATGTCATAAGTCAATCTACTTCTATTCATGTAAACTTTTGTCTCAACTGTACAAAAGAATTCCAAGTAATCACCTGAGGTTTTAGCCCCTTGCAAAGATTGCTTGAATAGCTAGCGATCCCCTCCTTGCAAAATATTAGCACATCATAGCTCCTAAGAAGTTTCTTTCTATATATTTCATCAAACATTGGCTTCCATGATTGAAGGATGAATTGCAATTTACTCTTACTATGATAACATTTAGGTTTCATTTTATCCCACGGTTGCATTAATTTATCATCCACTACATTGCCATTCTTAGTACGACTACTTCTCAATACTAAATTAATACATCTATTTCCTATCTTGTGTCATCTATGTTTTCTCAATTCCTTATCAATAGGATAAGGTGTTGTTATCATTTTAGGATTTATTATAGCCAAATTGGTACAATGTTGGTTATAATTACAATGTTTGTAGAATGCTATCCTTGAATGTTATTTTGTGATTTTTTTGGAGATTTCCTTAATGTTAGATTTGTTGTTGATATATGTTTTCTTAGAACTGTTACTATAAATATGTTGCTAATATATCTTAGAAGTAGTTAGGATTTTTACAAAAAATGGCAAAGAATTAATTATCAATAATTCCAATTGCTTAAGAAAACCAACTAAGAAATCTTAAAAAAACTACATGAAAACCTAGGAATGTTTTCTTCAAATTACACCATAAGTTTTTGTTATGACTTGAGCAAGATTTCCACCAAACTAATCAAGGCTTTGCAATGACTTTTATAAAGAAATTCTAATGGATGACTCGCCTTTTGCCATAAGCTTGAACATAAGGTTGGTCCACGGACACAAAATTCTAGGAAATACCTAGAAATTAACTGAGAAAACTTCCAATGAAAGTAAGCTCTTGGGTTTTCTTGTGAGAGATTTAAGATGCTTTTTAATGATCACTATAGAAGGCTAAGGAAATATTAGGTGTTCATTACGTGCAGCTAAAAACTTTTTGTTATGTTGAGGAATAATAAGAAATTAGGAAATTAACCGCTCTAAAAAGCTTACTTGGCTTCGATTGGATTGTAAAATTTTAGGATTGAAGAAGATAACATATGAATTGGAAGTTATATGATGTAGGATTTAAAAATTGAAAGATTTAAATTTTAATTGTTTGATGCAGATTTGAAATTTTAATTTCTAGGATTTAAATTTTAAATTTCTTTTTTTGAAACTCAAACTTAAGTTAAGTTTGAGTCCCAAGAATCCAAGGTAAGGTTTAAGTTAATTTAGGACTAAAAAGATCATTACATAATATTTAAAATCACTTAGGAATTTGGTATAAGAAATTTCTAAGGACTAAGGTTTAATGTGTAGCCAATTTTAAGATAAGAATTAATGTTGAATTTAAAATAAAATGTGTTTGGTGAGATTTTAGCACAATCTAAATTAAATCATCATTTTATGATTCTATTAGTTGGAACTAAATACTGGTGATTAAGATGAAGGGCTTTTTTTTTAGCATTAGGAGTGGTGCTACGCTTGGTCAAGCAACCTATGATGACTTGGATTTTTGTAAAACCTCGATCTAGTTTTGTTGATAGATGAGAACATGAGTAGTCATAATTTATTGGTGCTATGTTATAGATTGACACCACAAATAATCGATTTTGAGGTGTAGGATACTTTAGAGAGGCCATTGGGAAGGCGAAGTGACTCAAGTAAGTTTGTAAGGAAAGTGTGAGTCAGTGTAAAAATTCATGTGCATGACGATTAAAGAATAAGTACTAAGACTTAACAGGATTAATCAATGGATTTGTAAAATATGGGTAAGGATTGGACACAAATACATGACACTTGAATGGGGAAACTACCCAAAGAGGTAAGTTAGGCATTAGTAAACAGCTTACGTTAG
The DNA here is from genome assembly GCA_023846275.1 of Vanilla planifolia. Classification (NCBI taxonomy): domain Eukaryota; kingdom Viridiplantae; phylum Streptophyta; class Magnoliopsida; order Asparagales; family Orchidaceae; genus Vanilla; species Vanilla planifolia. The sequence goes on along the minus strand of JAIUJO010000045.1, from coordinate 254,185 downwards.
GTAGATGCTAGAGTAGAGTTATAGGAGGCCTAGATAGTTGATTAATGGTTAGAGATTGGAAGAAACGATCGATGATAACCTAGGGTCTAGAACCTCTAATTAAATGTAAGAAAAATGATCATTGTATTAATTAAGAATGTCTTTTGATGATGAAAGTGATGGTATTGTTAATCATAGTGTTGGATTACTACTAGATATAGTGGGTGTGTGTGAGAGAGGTTATGATGGTTCAACACCACATGTGATAAAATTCCATGACTATAGTGCGGTACACATGATTATCAAATATTTTGTTGGGAAAATAAGGTCATTAGTAAAGGATTGCATGTTGGACATGGGCCATAATAGGATATGACTAGAAAGTTTTTATTTTCCATAAACATTTTATAGTGACACATGGTTTATGATTACTCATATAGCCCTATAGTGTGGTCCATGCAATTCGTAAAGCCTAAATTGAGATCTTTTGGATCATGTGAAGAGATAAAATTGTTAAACTTGTGTTCAGTATCTCATAATCCATAAGGGAGTATCAAATTATTTATGGTTAACAACATATATTATGGTATTAATTATGACATTTTTTAGACTTACTAAGCCCTTTCAAGCTTGTGTTAATGTTAATAGTTAAGATTTTATGCTTTGGCTCAAATTGGTAGACTTTAGCATTTATTTGATTCGTCTAATATAGTATTAGGTGTACTCTACTCTTATATTTTTTTCTTTTATTCTTTTATTAATAGGACATGAAGATTCAATATTGAGCTTGGCTCAAGCCCCCCAAGTAGAAATATTTGCATCTACGATAGGAAGTTAGTAATGGATATGACATTAGAGTGGGGGCATCTGAATGGGAACCTTAGCAGATTACTCTTCCATGACGTTTAGTCATGTCTTAGTTTTATTCACATTTATTTTTAGCATGGATTATTTAAGGTCATATATTGGACTATATAGGAAATTTTTTTTTGGAATTTAGACCATATGAAAAATTAAATTTTGATGTGGTTTTTTCAATTTACTTTATTATGGTAGTTATGCATATTATGGATTATGTGGATATGAATATTTGTAGGTATAAATTGTGTTGGTACCTTATAAATGCCACTATACTAGCAATTTACCTAAATAGTGGTGGACTAGTCCTTCGCTCAACTACAGTCTCATTAGAAAAGGAATGTCGTTCATTTTGGGTGACACATCATGAGAAAGATTATCAAATTGATACATTGTGACATCCAATTTAAATGTTAACACCAAGTTATAAAAGGTAACAGTTAAAAACATTAAATGGTGCATAGTCTAACTGCATCTTAAGGAAAAACATTGTAGTAAAAATGGTGCAATAGTTTTGGTATCAAATGCATAGTTGAAATATCCTAGTTTAGAATAGTTTACATAGGAGTTAGGAAATTCTTGGTAATTTCAGTCTAGCTCACTATTTTGGGTGCATTAAGTTGTGAATTGATTTTTAAGATATACAAGTCATTTTGTTTTTTAGTTCTTACCAAGTTATTTACCTATGTTAGCTCTCATTATAATAGATGGTTAGGGCTAGTAATGCTTCCTTAAGAAACCATTAGATGCTAAACTAATGCAATGCTAGCTATAGTTAAAATTGCTAGGTATGGTTAAGACACCCCATATTTTTCTTGTGCCATAGTGGAGAAATTCTATGAGGATTTTAAAATATTAAGACCATGATTTTTTTCAGGTTTAATACATCTAGTTATAGTAGATGATTAGCTTGCACAGATGAAGGATTTATTTCAATCATTATGGTTCTTACCAAAAATGATGGTGCCACAAGTAGATTTTTTTCTTTATAGAAAGGCATCTAATTGGTGGCATGTTCAGCATGATACCATATATGGGGTTGTGCAAAATAGTGAGATTCATTGGTGCTAATTCATTTTAAAGTTTTGTGATTATTTTGTGATAGAGACAACCGTGGTTCAAATCCATTAAAAGATCTCTCATTTGAGCAAATAGAAGATGTCCATAGTGAACTATTCAACTAGATCAACTTATCTTGCTCGTTAAGTGTTAAAGTAAGTGACTTCTAAAGCACCCTATTTTGAGCTCTTTATGGACGGACTTAGTCCATTGTGCAAACACCTAATGGTTTCTTGATTGTTTTTATATTATAAATTGACTAAGGATGTCAAGTTGATTGAGTAGAAGGGGTGTCAGTTGGAGGCTAATAAGGAAACAAGCTAAAAAAATGAATGAAGTTTTGATAATTTAAAGGGAAGAGGGGTGAAAATTTTCGTGGAAAGAAATGGTACAGAAATTGATCTCAAGGTAATTAGACTATTGAGATTATAGCTCTTAAAGATAGTGAGCAGCTTGCAAAGTAGCCCCAATATCAAGAATTCAAATGCATACAATATGGTAAATGGCATGCAAGAGCCTACTACTTTAAGGTAAATGTTTATTATATTTGCTTGAAGCAAAGACATATTAGGATAATTTGTTTCCAGTGGTAGAATATTATTTTGCCCTTGTAATATAGAGGGTTGCTAAGATCTTTTGTACTCACTTAGTCACATGTTATAGAAGCTTTTAATCTCATTACTGGTATGCTCTCATTCTAAGAAGCTACTTTTATAGAAATTTTTGTGATTGGTACTTCTCATTCTTATATCCATGACATTTCTTAGGAGAAACTTAATGGTGATATAAGTACCTCCCATCACTATTACTAGTAATATTGGCTTCTAGTGATGGGATTTTCTTTAGATGTAGAGTGCATGTATATTTAGTTATCCTTGATAATAGTTTTGATGTAGAGATCATTCAAGCTACGCTGTTTGATTTTGAAATTTTTGTTCACTTGGAATGGATCTGTTGACATAGTATAGTGAATCATTCCCAGTGAAAAAGATCAAAATCAAAGTGTCCTACTCAGTTCATGTAGTCTATTTTGTAATCTCCTAAAAGGTACCTATGAATTCAATAATGTAGACATCAAAGTTGGTTCATAATGGCCGAAGATATCATTAGTTTTTTATAACAAATTACCTAACCTGTAGTGTAAAGTTATCTTGATTTTTTTCCAAATGAATCACCTAACATGTTATTCGAGCTTTTGAGTGAGTTTCATATTATTCTTAAGTTAAGAGCTGCTTTAATTACTATGGCACCATATCGTATGGCTTAATTCCGAGTTAAAAAAACTAGAGATTTTTGTATAAGACTTTTTTAGAAAGGGATTGATTGGGCCAAACTTTGGGAAGCCCTTATGTTATTTGTCAAAATGTAGGCTGGTAACTATTGCTTGTGTATGAATTACTATGGTTTAAGTAAGGTGACTTTTAAAAAATAGTATCTAATGTCATGAATTGATGATGTGTATGATCAACTAAAGGCCACATTAACTTTTTTCAAGGTTGATCTTCATTTATGTTAGCATCCAATTAAAAATTAGAAAAATGATGTCCCTAAAAAAGCTTTCACTACAAAATATGGGCACTTTTAATTTATAGTTTTGCATTTTAGGCCGTCTAATGCTGATACATTTTTTGTGGATTATTTGAACTACATCTTTTAACATTTTCTTATTGATTCATGAAAGTGTTCATTGATAAAATATTTGGTTTTATTCAAAAAGTGAAGAAGAGCTACATGACATGGTGAAAAAGTGTTGCAATCTCTTAAAAGCAATTGTCTATAAGAAAACTATTTCTCCTTCCGCCTTCACTTCATACCTCCACTTTGGCACATTGAGAGGGTTAAAGGGAATTTGATTGACCCTAATAACTTCAAACCCATTCTTGACTAAAGTATACTAACTTCAATGAAAAGTATTTGCATTTTGTTGAGCCTTGTAAGCCATTACAATATATTTGTTCCAAATTCTCCAAATTTCTATCTACTCTTGCTTCATTCACAACAATAGAAAAAACTTTTCTTGTTTTGATCGATCTTAATAAATCATTGTTGAACTTAAGAATACACTAAGTTCAGCTCATGTTTTGAAATTACAAATGTAGGGCAAGGCTTATTAGGCCTATTTTGATGCTTCAAACGATAGTTTTGGGGTAGTTTTTCTACATAAATGTCATATTGTGTCTTATGCCTCTAGAAACTTGCACGAGATTGACGTCAATTACTTGACTTATGATTTGGAGTTTTGTTTTGATCAACATGATAAAATTTATTTGCTCGTCTCAGTGCTCTTATTATCTAGGCTGATTGATGGACAAGCTAAGTGTATTTTACTAAGAATATCTTGAACTCTTGAAATTGCTTATTTCATTACAATAGAAGAAATCCTATGATTATTCTATTAGGGATGGCATCTTTACATAACATGGTTAGCTTTATGTTCCTTAGAACCAAGAGTTTAGAGATAGTTTGCTAACAAAGGCACATGATAATAGAATTGGAAACCATCTAGTTGAAGGTAAAATTTATCAGAACCTTAAGATTATCTTATGATTGAGAAGCTTATGGAAGCATGTCATGCAGTAAGTCAATAGGTACCTTACTTATTAAAGAGTTAAAGCTAAACAATAAAAACCTTTTGGGTTATTGTAGAAGCCAAACTTAAATGGAAATAGGATGAGGTTACCTTGGATTTTCTTCCTTATTACAAAGGACCCAACAAGGATTTGACAATATTTTTTGTTATGCTTGATTAATTAATAAAATTGGTCCATTTTTAGTTCCAAAAAAGTTAAGCTTAGTAAAAAGACTAATACACCTTTATATACAATAAATAGTATGCCTAGATGGTGTTTCCATTGTAATTATCTTAGTTTTTGAAATATTTACATTAAGTATTGGGAACTTTAATTCAATTCAGTACAATGTATCATTTTTTAATAGATGAATAATAAGAGAGTGATCTAGAACTTTAAGGATTTATTAAGGCTTGGGGTACAATTAGACTCCTCAGATTAGTCGATAATTACCATTGATAGAGTTGTTTTATAATAACTTTTACAAGTAAGATATTGATGTGGCTCCATATGGGGCTTCATAAGGTACACAATATAAATCCCTCATATGTTTGGATAAGGGCAAGTCTTGGTAGGCCCTTGGATCAGCACTACTAACAAGCAACTCGATTTTGTCCTTAGTGCACAAGATAAACTAGATATGGTATATAATTGATGGAAAAATATTTTATTGGTAAGCCTAGTATTCTTTGAGGTTGTAGCCATGGTCTTTTTGAAAGTTAGATAGATGCAAGGTTTCTGTAGTTTGGAAAGGTTCCCAAATTAAGACCCAAATGTATCATGTTAAATCATAAAAGAGTTTTGTTTCTTATGATATTGTCTACAATCACCAAACGAATTAGCTGAGATACATGTTTTGTTCCATGTTTCTATCATACACAATGTCATAAATCCTTATGATCATTTTAAAAGAAGCCTAAAGAGCATTAGATTTAGCTAGATGTTACCTATTTTATAACCTAATGTTTATTCTTAAATTTATTGGAAGACACCTGAAGAATAGAACATGCCACCCTCGGTAAAAGCATTGTTCAATAAATCAATAGCAAAAGGCTACTTAGGAGTTACAATCCTAGTTTCGTCAAAAGTGGCCAGAGTTGTCTTGATTTGAAGAAAAAAATAAAAATAGGATGCGGACAATGTCACACTAGATGTATGATTATTTTTAAGAGAGTAAATTTTTGTTTTTAAAATTTTAAATTCAAATTTAAAACTTGAAAGTTTAATTTTGACTTCATTTCAAATTTTAAAGTTTTCTTCTAAAATGAAACATTATGTGATTATCTTGTGAAGGACAATGCAATAAATAAAAAGGAGACGTGGATAAGGTGCCATAACATTGATATGGGAAAGTGATATTAAATACCTACAAACTTTGCAAGATTTATAGGAGGGATTATTTGGCATTAAAAAGGAATGATATGTTGAGGTTAGATAATTGTCTTTCACCCTAGACATAATTAAGTAAGGAGGCACAAATCAAGCACTCCATTGAAGCCAATGATGAGAGAAAAGAAGAGAAGGAGAGTTTGCTAGCAAAACTTTGAAAATGAGAATATATACTATGGTGTAGACCTATACCTACTTTAAGAGGTATGAATCCTGATTCCTTGTATAATAATGTAGATACATATTACGTGTTTAAATGAAGTATTTTTTGCATATTTACATGTCATATCCTAGATTTTAGGATGAATATAAAGATTCTGACATGAATTTATGTCAATGGCTCTCATGTTGATGTAATTAATAAATTTAGAACTTTCTATTTTATGTGCTAAAATACAAAATGAAGAGAAAAGTGAGAAAAGTATTCAAATGTTAATTCTTATTATTACTTTTATTTTGAAACTAATGTTTATTTAATTTGTAAATGCATAAGATAACATAAGCGCAATGGATATTAAGCTAGTTAAGATTTTAATTTAGTATTAACTTAAATAATGAAATAACTTAGGCGGATTATAAGAAAAACTATTTTATATATTTTTATTTTTTAAGATGAAAATGTGAAGTCAATTTTGTAAGATAATTCCAAGCACATTGATTAGATGCATGAATTTATTCACTTTGGTATAAGTACACTATTTATTTGACATTCCTTGAACATGTTGTAATAAAATAGTTTGTTTACTTATGATGATGAGATTGAAGTTGTGCATATTTTTAAATTTGAATCACATTATTTTAATGACTTGAAATTTATAAATAAGTAATATTTCCATCAAAATATAATGAAAAGAAAATAAGTATGCAATTAATTGAGAAATGTATAATTATTTATATGAATTGTAGCATGATATTGACACATTTAATGGACATGACAAAATAATAAAAAATGGACATTTTCATGCAATTTTACCCCTTAACTCAAGTGTGGTAACCATGACCATACTATGTTTTACTCTCAGTACACTTTGTTGGGTAGCTGAGAATGGTGGTAGACTATATTATGATATATGATAGCACCAGATTATGTGATGTTTGGCCTTCTACAAGGTTGTCACAAGAAAACTATTGACAAGTAATATGTTTTTGCATGGGTCTGTGACCCATGTTAGAGATGTTGTTGTTAGCTTACCTTTGGATTTATGGGCACCAAGTTATGGTTTCTTGGGTCATACTTATGATGATTAATATAATGCCAACTGATTGATATACCAACTAAACAAGGCCTATCCATTGGAAATCTTCTATTTAGTATTGATGTGGACATGTTATGGCACGTGAGAAGGGATATTATTCATTAGAAAATTGGCCAAAGTTATGAAAGAGATGAAGTTCAATGGAGTTTAGAAATTAGGAAATTCTTATTTAATGTGCAAATATGTGAAGGTGGAACTAAGTAATAAAAGAATTTAAATGTTTGTTATTATTGACATTATTTATTTGAAAATTAGTGATTATTTAATTTGTCAATAGCTAAGAACATTTAGGAGCTTTAGATATTATTCCAATTAGAATATATTCTTATAATATAAGGTGAAGATGGAAAGTCAACTTAAAATAGAGATCTCTAGCACATAGATCCAATGAGTATATCAATTAATTATGATGTAAATATGCTCGTTTATTTAATTTTCCTTGAGAATGTTGTAATAAAATAAAGTTTCTTAGTTATGGTCATCGCATTCGACCTTTTAATACATTTAAATTTAAATCACAAGATTTTTTTGACTTAGTGTTGATAAAAAGCAAGTTTTTATAAGTATAAAATTGAAGGAAAAGTGGTATACAGGTAATTCATAAATGTCAAATTGTTTATTGGAATAACAACATGAGAGTGACACATTTAATGTACATGTCAAAATTATAAAAATGGTACTTTTATCTATGTTTTTTACCTTGACTCTTGTGTGGTACCTAGGTCAACTTGAAGATTGACAATATTATACTCTATGTCCTTGAATTATTGGAATGTAATTTTCTCATATATCCTATGTCATTTCTTCAAATTTTTTTTACTTTAAGTTTCTTGTATTATTATATAATCCTAAATCTCATCATGTTTGATTTATACATGTCTTTTGTTTTGTTATACTACATTGAATCAATTCATCTCATTTTAGTTTTAATATTATTCACTTAATACAAAAATAATAAAATATTATTATTTATGCTTAATTTAGAGTAATAATTTATCATTATTTACAATTATTACTTTACTGGTTAATAATAATTCTAAATGAGACTTAATAAAGATGAAAAACAATTGTTTGATGAGACAATGTCTATAGAATTACACTCAATCTTCTTAATATCTTAGAATGTAATATTTTGATATAATTAGCCTTATTTTTTGAAGTTTTTGTTTTCATTTGTTTATAATACAATTAAGCTGTAATTCTATTTACATATGACCTTTACCTCACATTAATTTGGCTATATTATATAATTTTAATTTATCTTATTTAAATGTTAATATATATTAACCAAACAAAATTAATTAAATAAATTATTTTTTTATTTAATTTCTTTTGTAATTTGTTGAAACTCCTAACTACATTAGAAGTAGAGAAAACAAATATCATTAGACCCATCTTAATGGGCATTATTTAATTAAATATTTATTTTTATAAATTTAAATATTTTATTTTCTAAAGTTTGTGAACTTTTTGAGGCATTTCAATTTGAATCTAATTTGATGATTAAGAATGTTATGCTTGATCTTCTTAATATCTTAGAATTATTATTCCCATTTAATTTATCTCATTTTCTTTGATTTTTTAGTTCGTTTTTGTTATATTACTACGTAATTATAAATCTCCTCCTGTGTGATTTATTATATTATATATCTTTAACTTATCTAAGTTCATATTTAATCTATGTTTGCTAAAAAAACATCATTTGACTCATCTCGATGAGTTCTACAGAATTAAATACTCATTTTCACCTTAAAACTTTATTTTCTTATGTTTTTGTCAAATCTTACTAGATATTTTTGCTTGTACTTGATTTTATGAACAATGATGTCAAAATCATTCTCTTTAGTACCTTAGAATGCAACTTTCTCGTGTAATTTATCTCCCTAAATCAATTCTTTAAATTTAATTTTTTTTACTAAAAACTCCTCTCAAATGGCCTTTACATGTCAGTGACTTTTTACAACTAGGTTGCTTTCATTTATCTAATTTTAGCTTTAAATTTATTTACTTTGGTAATTCATAATAATTCCAAATGAAGTCCAATTAAGAGAAACAAATGTCATTTGAATATTCTTAACGAGATATACGTAATTAAATGTTTTTTATATTTAAAACCATTTCATTTTCTATGATTTTGGCCTACTTTAGGAGTTATTTAGCTTTATAATTTATTTTGATAATCAATGACCTTACACTTGATCTCTTTAGTAGCTCAAAATGAAGCCCATTTTGGATAGTTTATATCATTTTTTTCAAAATTTCCACATCGATGTTGTTATATTTTTATGAAACTTTAATTATCTTCTCGTGTAGCATTCACATTGCTTTGATTTAGGTGTCTTTTATTACTTCAATTTATCTCATTTCAATTTTAATATATTTTTACTTAATAATAAATTAATAATTTATTATTATTTTTATTACTTAGTTCTTTAATTCATAATAATTCTGAATGATCTCTAATTGAGATGAAAAAAATAATGTTTGATTCATCTTAGTGAGCATTATCTAATTAAATATTCATTTTTATATTTTAAAATATATATTTTTCTTTGGCTTTGGCATAATTAAGAGATATATTTGAACCAAATTTTATGTTAAAAGATTTTATGATTGAACTCCTCTGTATCATAAAATACAACTTTCCTTTGATATTTACCTTATTTCACCTTTTCATATGGTTGATTTGGTTATATGTCCTTTCCTCAAATTATGAATGTTCTACATTAATATAAATTTACTTAATTTTAAAATAATAAATTGTTATAAATTTTCTTTGTTTTCCTAAATAATTTGTACTAATTCTAAAGAAAGATTGATAGAGACGAAGGAAACATCGCTACACTCACCTTGATGTGATTTATGAAATTAAATATTTGTTTTTAAATATTTTTTTTTAAGATTTTGGTCCACATTGTGAGACATTTTGATTTGTACCTGATGTAAAAATGGAGCATACTACTCTCGATCTCTTTAATATCTTGGAATGTAACTTTTGGTACAATTTATTCATCTTGATAAATATTTTTCTCTGATTTACTTAGATGAAAATTAAGCAAAACCTTTTTGCTCGTTTGACCTTTAGATCACTTTAATTTTAACAACATTACTTCTATTTATATGATTTGAGCTTTATTATATATATTTACTGAATATTAAAATAATAGTTTTTCTATTATTTATTTTGTAACTTGCACTTGTTCTAAATGGGGTCGAGTGGAAAGAAAATAAATGTTGCTGCATTTTCTACAATGAGCTCTATCAAATTAACTATCGATTTCCATAATTTTAAATTTTTAAATACTAGATATTTTGCATATTTTAAATTGGATTTTTATTCATGCACTATTTGATAATTAAGGATTTTATAATCAATGTCCTTATTATATTAAAATGTAAATTTCTCATACAATTATCTTACTTCTTCAACTTTTGGCAATGATTTTTGTAAAGTACTATGTAACACTAAATGTCATCTCATTTGACCTTCACATATTTTTTAGTTTGCTATATTACATTGCATTAAATTATCTTATTTTAACCATAATATTTATTAACTAAATTTTAAATTAATAATTTACTATTATTCTTTTTTTTTGGTAATTAGTATTTTTTCTAAATGAGGTATGATTAAGATGAAAAATCATTTTTTGACTAATCTTGACAATCGATATCTAGTTAAATAATTATTTTTTATATTTTAAAATATTTTATTTTTTTTGTTTTTTGGTATAACTTACATGAGATTTTGATGCTTACCTACTTCAATAAAAAGGATATTATTGTAAATCTACTTCGTATCTTTGAATATTACATTCTCTAACAATTTATCTTATTTTCTAATTTTTTACTTTGATTTATTAATAATAGTATAAAACTCTAATTATCTTAGTGTGACCAATACATCACCTTGATTTGGTCTTATTTCATTGCTTTAATTTTTCTTATTTCAATGTTAATATATATTTACATAATATTAAAATAATAATTTTTTATAATTTATGTTTTAATATTTTGGAAATTTTTAGTTGTTCTAATTGAGGTTTGATGGAGATGAAATAATTATCTTACTACTCTTCTTAGTGAGCTATATCAAACTAAATATTAATTTTTATAATTTTAAATAATTTTATTTTATAGGATTTTGTATTTTACAAGGTATTTTGATTCATACATGTTTTGCTGATCGAGAAAGTTACACTCGATCTCATAGGTATTATGGAATCAAACTTTTGATAAATTTGCCTCATTTTTGCAACTTTTTTCTTTCTTTTACTTATATTTCAATATAATTCTAAATATCTTTTAGTTTAACCATTGATTGCTTTGATTTATTTATATTATACTTCTCCAATTTATCTCATTTGACATTTACAATAGGTTTACTTCATATTAAAATAAAAATTTATTATATTTTATGCTTACATTTTTTGGTGATTCATAATAATTCCAAACTATGTCAAATCAAGATGAACCAAACATTGTGAGACTCATTTGAATGCGCTCTATCCATTTAAAAAATTATTATTGTGTTGTCAAAAACATTCCTTATGACAATTTAGGCATGTTTATGATATGTTTAAATTTGTGCCAACTTTAAGAATAGAGGGTATTCCACTTGATCTCTTTAGTGTCTTGAAGTGTAACTTTCCCATACAACTTATTTAATTTTTTTAACATTTTTATTTTGATTTGGTTATATTACTATGAAACTTTATTTTTCCTATCATTTTTCCTTTACATTGCTTTGATTTGGACAAATTGCATTACTTTGATTTAACTCATTTAAAGTTTAAAGAATATTTACTAAAATTTTAAAGAATAATTAAATATTTTTAACACTTATTTACTTTGGTTATTCTTAATAAATCCAAATGAGACATTTTTGACTTGATACAAATATTATTGCGCTTGTCTCAATGAGCTCTACAATATTGAGTATTCCTTTTCAAATTTTTGAAGAGTTTTATTGTCTAATATTTCTGTATATTTTGAGAGACGTTTTAATTCTACATATCTTGAAAATCTTAGTAAATGATTATTATCATTGGTAAAGTTTGATTCTAATGTAATTATGAATTTTTGAATCAACCTCTAATATTCCACATCATTTTTTTCTCAATAAATCACTAGTCCATTACTTTTTTTTTAATAAATTCTTTCCATAAATGTAATAAAATTTTTCTTGATCAACTTAGCATAGGAATATTTGAAATACTTCAAATTTTTAGTTTTATAATCTAGCTTGAGATTTGTGGAGTGGTCCACATTGTATTGTTTTAGTATAGCTTAATATTATCTCATGTAATCATAGCGCTATTTGTATTGGTTAGGTTGATCCATCACTTGAACATTCTTTACTATGTGCACAATGCAATAAACCATGTGGTAGCTATTCTTGTTGTAACCTGAAAGTTTTAGATGATGTGATTATACCTTCTTTTCACGAATATTTCCCATGATGATATAGAATTATGAATAATCTCCAAAGTTTTTAGTTGAATGCTTTGACTTTAATGGCAACATTTTTAACATCAAAGTTGTTTTTCTTGAATGGGATAATATCTTCATCCAAGGTTTTTAAGGAAAACCATAATAGTTGTTTGGGTTTTTTTGAGGAAATTTACCATTGAAAATTTGATTCTTTTTATAAAGGGTTTTAGTGGATCCAACACATTAAGATGTTGGTGGGTATAGAATTTTATACACTTTTGATAGCAATTTGTTATTTGATTTGATCGATTCTTTTTTATATCTTATCAATGATTGATTAGAAAATTGATGTTTTATTTTTCCCATCAAAAGGCCTTGATTCTAAGATATTTGAAAGACAACAATCATTTCACAAAGCCTTGATGGGTCTTAGTTAAGTTTAACTCTTACTTATGGGGTTTATCTAACATAATACATCTAATTTTTGTAGATTAATTCCACAAAATAACATTTTTTGAATTAGGTATAAAAAATTCATTTAAAGATTAGTTCCTTATTACTATGAAAAAGATAATTCTAACTACAAATGAGATGTAGGTCATAAGTGCACAACATCTTGGAGTCAAGAAGTTGTCAAGTTTTCTGACTAGAATGTGAGTTCCTTATTCCTAGACTTAAGGACTCAGATACATTATTAATAAAGCAAGTGAGATTGGGCCCCCTTACTTCATACTTGGGGATTTGAAAAATACACATGGGCTTACGTTATCAATGATCATGTATCTACTAAAATAGAGGTAGTTTTTAACCATATGTATCAACGAATTGTGGAATCCAAATGTCTCCAATACATTGTACAATACATTGAATTTTTCATCTATTAAACTCTCCAATAAATTAAATTTACTAGAAATGTTTCTCCCTCCCATAAATTCAAACATTTCGCAAGGGATTTTCTCTAGTAGTACTTTTGGAATTCCTTAGTAAGGACCTTTTGGTGATGATCTTACTTAAAAAGTTGAACAAATTGAGTCAAAAAGTCATTAGATTATCATATATTTTATGAATTTTGAATTTTTGTGGTACATATGATTTTTATAAATGGAGGAATTGGTCCCCCATTAAAAAAATTGTTGGTGGATAGCAAAAGTGTTGGGGAGATAATGTCCCAACATATTTTGTAGAATTGACCAATGAATCCATCTAAGCATACAGTGCTCAAAACATTAAGTCCTTTCACCATGATCTTGAGCTCTTCCTTGGTAACTTGTTGGGTAAATGATTCATTTTGCTCTCTGTCCATATAACATGGTATGTGTTCTTGGAACAATTAAGTAGCGTTGTTGTTACAATTCCCTGTTGAGGTTGATCATAAGCTTTTAAAGTTTTGAATGGCCTCTCTAGCTATGTAATCATTTTCTTTAGTTTGATTTTCTTCATTGTTTTGATTTTTGTTAATAGATAACTTTGTACTTTAGGAAAAAAATAATTAGTGAAGATATTTTCAATTTTACTCTCCCTCCTTCAACCACTCAACATTTGCTTTTAGTTTTTGTAATAGTAGCACTTGAGCTTCGTAATAGATTAAACCTACTTGTGATTCGGAATGTTTGCTAATGTATTATATTTAAAATTTTTACTACTTGTGATTTTATTTCATTTTTTATTGTATAGCTTTTTTACTTATTTGTTTAGCACCATATTTGTACATCCTCAGCAATGTTTTGTTCTATTGTTGAAAGCTTGGTGTTAAAACCCCAAGTGTAGAAATCTAGATTGGTGAGTTTTTCTTGACGAAGAATAATGGAATTTAAAAGAATTTGTGCATGATTAGAGGTTTCATTACTAACATTGTTTATTGAAAAGTGAAGAAATACTTTAACCTATTTTTTGTTGTATAGTAGTCGATTTAGTCTCTTCTATATAAGAGCACTATTCCCTTTTTCATTTTAATTAAAGGGCATTCAATTACATGTTAAATTAGTGATTAGTCATTAATAAAGGATTAGAAACCTTCAACCACTTTTTCATCTTGGTCAGCATTGCCTCAGCATTCACTAACATTTGAAATGAATTTGAAGTGCCAAACAACTAGCCAATGTTATCCTTCTAAGATTTTTTGGTGGTGTTCTCGTTCTTCCTATAGAGATTTCATTTGATTTCTAGTATGTTTTGCACATACAATAAAAGGGTATATATCCTAATAAATGTTCTCCTAGTTTATCTTAAAGGTTATTTATAGATTAGAGTTTTAGTTAACATCAATAACTAGTCCTCACACCACATAATCCATATCAAATTTGATTTGTTTTGTATGGTTCTATGAATCCCTAATTTAGATTAATAAAGAGATAAGATGATGGATGTAACATTTTTCATGATTGTACTCCCTACTTTACGGATTCCAATATTACTAATTAGACTCCCTAGTATAGTTAAGTTTAACTTGCTTCTTATGGACCCTTGAGAGAGCATGAAGTGGCAGATTATGCAATGATTTGGTTCTTTGGTATTTTGGAGCATTGGATTTGAGACCAAAGCTATTATAGACAAGAAGGGAATGCCAACATAGTGGTTGGACATTAGCTACCATATTTACTACATCATAGGATTATGAGATGTTTACGAATTTTTGAAGTATTGATTGTTGTTTGATGATTTAATATTCTTAGATTATGCTAGGAGGGAAGTGATTAATGTAATTCTATTATGGTTTTATCCTATGTTATGAATTAGCTTTTTTGAGTTTGATAAGTCCCTTTTATATGGCATTGTAGTATATTAATATGTGCTAGTATGTTACTCTTTTCTTTATGAAGTTACTAATATACATGTTGTTACTATAGATTTAAATGGAATACCTTTTCAATTCCTTTTTAAGCTTTCCAACATACCCCTTCCATTACATGTGCATCTAAGTTTTTAGGTGCAAGCATTTTTAGTTAGAGTTGAGGTGATAAACTTTATGTATAGTTGCAGCATTTACACTTAGTAGTGCAATGCATGGTCTTTTAGTTTGAAATATTCATCTTTCTACTAATTATAGAGACTTGAGTATTTGTTGGTTGCCATGCTTTTATCAGATGGTTAATATGCTAAGTTTTAAGTTCAATCCATTTTTTCTTGTTCACTTTATTTCATATATTTTGGCATCAAGGCTTTTATGTGGGCTAAATGATAAGCTATTGCCATGTTTGTTTATATATACATTTTCTTATCAAAGTATCTTGTTGGGTCATGTCAAATCATGGTAAAAAAAATACTTCCATTAAATTAGGGGAGTTGCGACCACTCTGATGATTAAATTTGGGGATGGCATCGTCCAAGTTCAAAATGATGCGTGAAAAGTAGAAGTGCTGAGCTAAGTGTATCCATTGGTGCATAGGTTATATTTCAGCAAGGGATATCAAAAAACTTGGCTATGTGTGACACTCACCCTAATCAATTTATATGTGCATTTTAAGTAAATATTAGAATAAATGGAAACTATTCCCATGATATATTGCTGATTGTTTAGGTTGATAGATATGTAAAAAAGTCGACATGTAGCTACTAACTTCGATCCAACTATCGATTATGATTGTTAAGGACTACATAAGGAAATATTGTAGCATTTAAAAAGCTTCACAGTTAAGTTACAACATCATTTCATTCTCATTTTTAAATAAATAGTTTTAGTTGGTTAATTTTTGTAACAAGTGATAATTAGTATTCTATAAATGATTTACTTGACAAGGAAGATGAATGTCAAATATGAAAAAAGTGAACAATAACAAATCTAATGGTAATAATTACAAAGGAATTTATATATTTTGATCCTAAAATAATAAGAATTTTTTAATAAAAGAATAATATTTTAAACATAATGTTATTCCATAATGGGAATTATTAAGGATGGCAATTTATGTTGGAAAATCATGAAATTATTATTAAAATAAAGAACTTAAGAAACAACCTTTTTTTACAACATTTTATTTCTTCATGTTTGCAAATAACTAGAACAATGCAAAAGTTATTGTATTTTGCTAACAACCTTTCACTCCATTGACATGACATTAAAATTTAGAGTAGGAATCACTCGATCTCATCATCATTCTTATGGAGTGCCTCCTAAGTTTAACCTTGTCTCTAAACCAGCTAGTCACCCTTAATTAACTCAAGAGGTAGTTCATTCTATGTTAGGTAACATCCCAATAAGTACTAGCTTGTCCATGGCTTGAAATGAAACTTGGAAACTTTTGATAGATCATATTTATATAAATCAATGTCATCAAATCGATCATTTTATGATCCAAAGCTATCCAAAAGTATAATTTTTTCACATGAAATTTGAAAACAAAGATTTCAAATTCCTTTATAATGGTCCCTTCATAATAAAAAATCCAATAAATATTAATGATAATGTTTTGTATGAATAGAAAACTATAACATCATAAATTACAAACTAATGAATAATCTTTTAAAGTATTGATTGTAATACCCCCTTTCGAACTTCTATATTGGGTTCTATCCATTTACATCTACAAATTGTATGAATGAGGTGAGTCAACCATGCTCAATTTTTTATCCTCTAGATTTCCAATACAAATAATGATGTAATAACATAGTAAAATATAACAAAAATAAAATTATTTGCATAGACAATGAAAAACATCTCAATCTACCAACCTAACTAAAAGCATAATTGATGCTCATTGAGCTACCAATTATTGACACTCCATGAATAGTGATGATATTCTCAATGCATGTTCTAGTCTCCAAACTAATCCCAAAATGTATACTTTGTTATAGAAAGTCCAATCAATTATGGCTACCTTATGCTTCTCTACGTCTCTTCAATAAATACATAGAACATGACTAGGTCATTCGCAGTACTCTCTTATGATGTTCTATAGATCAAAGGGATTGAGCTACTACATGATTCATAACACATGTTCTAGAAGCCCACCAATGAGGCTCTACCATTCATATGACCATTTATATATCACTCTAGGAATCCTAGAAAATTCAAGGAACTCTCTACAATATGACTACCAAGTCAGAGATCTACTGTTGATCTTGAACTAACATATGGTGCTCAACATGACAACAAATTAGTGAGTCTTACCATCTCGTATATCTAACAATCCTAACTTTTGTTGGTGGGATATCAGCTTTGTTTTTCTACATTGTAAGCTATATGATTACAGATGTTGACTTTCTTATTAAGTAATGCCACCCATATCTCTTCATCTTTCAACATCTAAGGGCTCATTTGATATTTTCTATAACTCTTACCTATCATTTAAGAAAAGCTTATAGATTTCTCTAAAGCCTTAGTCATCTATCAAGATCCTCCATGGTTTTCTCAAAACCCTGATAGCTACATAGGCTAACATAGGGCTTCTAATAGACCTTAACAAGCCTACCTTAGAACCCATGCTAAAATATTCTAATCTATATTAAAAATCAATTGAATAGTCACTCAAGGTAAGAATTCTTTCTTGAATTACTTAGAGTGAATACCTTTATTTTTAATTCGATTTAGACATGAGTTTCACTAATGACTATCATGTCTAATGAAACAACTTGAGAGCTGCTTTGCACATTAAAGCGACCTATCATGAGCTATATATGCCACCCAAATTACTCTCTGTGGTACTAATCCATGGCCTAAGAGCCTAATTTATGGCTACCCATGATTTACAAAACAATCCAAACTTTATTAGAGTTTATCCAAAATCTAAAGGAATTATCACCACCCCTCTCTTAACGACCCTTCTAAGGCAAAACCTGATCATCCTATTTCATCTAGCCCTAATCGGCCATCTTATTGAGAGCCTTATCAACATAGACTAAACCTAAGTGTTCTTAAGGACTCATTAACTACATATCCTTAGACTTATCTAAATTTCCATCTTTATTTTTTCCTTATGCAAATGTTGCAGTGCGTAAGGGTAATTTTATCTTTATTTATGCTTAGTTATGATGCAATCCTTAACCCATCCAAGATATTTTCAAGTCAAAACTTACTTTTAACCCTTACAAGCATTACGTTGGTGCTTATCCTATCCAAGGTTCAAATTTCAAACTTTAGGTATTTAAATTCTAAATCCTAAATAGTCAAACTTTTAATAAATAACATTGAGATTTTAAACTTATTTCATTTAAATTTGAAATCTCAAATAATCTAACACCAATCCTCAAGTTTCATTGGACAATCGTAATAGGCCCTTAGACTTAGTTTGACTTGTCAAAGTATACTAGTTCGTCTTTTTAATTTTTAATGCACAATCACTTCCTCATTTAACCCCAAAAGTCCAGACTATAGACTTCTTCTATGGCTTACCAAAGCCCCTGAATCTTTCTAGTTCAAGGACTTGCATGGCAATTCTTAGTTTCCAACATAATTAGCTTAATGACAAGGCTTAGAATAGCAACATTCAAAACTAAAATTCAAATATGATGTTCTTGGTCATGCTCGATATTAATTTAACATGAAAAAAAATATTTCTTGGTATTATAGGTTTATACAACATAGCAAATAAAAAACATTACCTCAAACGTAGAATTTTAAAGATGACAATACAAATATGTACTGAAGATTTGCTTAAAGTAGAGCTTGATTAAAAAATTTTCAATATTGACGTTGAAGAGCATTGCTTCCATGAATTTCTTTTTTGCAAATCAAAATTACAGTAGAAATTTACGTTACTCAATCATCACAAGCACTCATAATTGTAAGAAATAAATCTCAACATCAAAATTACATTTCATTGGTTATCTAATTTATTTAAGAAATTAGTCATCCCAATAAAAATTTGGTTTAAAGGAGTAATTGAGGTTCCTTTTCATGTTCATAAAAATTCAATTCTTTTGGAAAAGTCACATAATAAAAGGCTGCATTTACAAAATTGTAAATTCATGACTAAGATAGACATTTAAGATTTCTTATTTCATCATGGAAAGCCATGAAAAAAGCTCATATTTACATAACAAGTTTTAGCCACATAGCTTCTTTCCATTCCAACATACAATTATTGCAAATATTGAATGTCTCCACTTAAGCATGTATTGAAAAAATCGTTATTATTTTTATTATAACAAGAACTTTAATATTGCAAGCATAATTTCACAATAGCATCATAGCATTTTTGTGAAGCACGCCACACAATTACTAATTAGCTGAATTTATCAAATTCATTCTTAATTCAAGAAGGCAATTTTATGTAACATGAACAAAACTTTTAACCATCAAACGAGAATATGATGACTTGGATACCATCATGTTAGGCAAAGTTTAACATGTAAACTCTTAGCTTTAAGAGAAATGAGCAATAAATCTTAATACAAATTTGATTTACATGCTTATGGAAATTTACTCAATTGTTATTATCCTAATGTGCTTCTAGGTTTTTATGCTAAGCCAAGGGTTTGAAACTAAGCAAACAACCACGCAAAATGGAAGTATTGTATTTTTATTATAACAAGCTTGACATTCGACTTTTTCCTATTGTTATGTTCTTTTTCCAAGCTTTCTCTCAAGAAAGTGATCTTAGAAGAGCTCATGATTAGAATGTGACAGAATGTTTAGCCCTACTACATCTTAAGCCCTTATATAGAAAAACACAATCCTTAAAATATTGAATATTCTATGAGAATTGTAAAGATAAAACTTATCTTTATATTAAACACTCAAGCATTCTAATTTTGGTGTTTCTCTTAAATTTATCTTCCCTTAACTATCTCTATCGAAGTTGTTTCCATTTCTTATATTATAGACACTTCAATTGCAATAGTTAGAATGAAATGTTACTCAATCAAAATGCTAAATTTATTCCATTTCTCCATATTGTTATTAGTACTATTATTGTTGTCTATTATATGATGTGCTATATATGACCTAACTAACTACTGACCACACTAGTCATAACTGTATGAACAAAAAATTTGTACTTTGATGAAATGGCATACTAATTCTCACATTGTAACGAAATGATTCATTATATCTAATGCTTCTCTTAGGTTTATCGTGCCAATACAATTGTTGTAATCATACTATTCAATCTTAAACACATTTCATATTACTTATTAAACTTAGCATACTTTTCTTTTCTCATTTTAGTACTTTTATGATCCTAACTTTCTTACTTATACTTGCAAGAATTAGAACTTTAGCAAAACTTACCTTCATTGAGGCAAAATGTTATTATTTATGGGTTCTTCACTTAAGAAGCATCAAATAATGAGCATTTATAGGTTGTCCTAAAAATGTTTTTGCATATTAACAATTTGGACTTCCATTAAAGTAAGAAAAATCTTTATAGGTTGCATTCTATGTTGCCCTTCTTTATATAGCACAACATTAATTTTTTTAAAAGAGGATAGAGTGCATAAAGTATGTGATCCTCAAATTAACAGTCCTGTTTGCCCCATCAATTTTTTAATTAAAATTCATTAGTTGAATTTCATTACAAAGTTAATTCATGATTGGTATATTATTCTAAAGGGAATAACATGTAAATAAAAGTACAATCAATAAATAATGATGTATAGCTTGTTTTGTTACATTTTGCAAGGTGCAAAATGTTTGATGTGACATACTAGATGGAAACGACTATGTTAGTATGCTTCTTTTATGACAATGGATTATTCCTAATGGCAAATCTTGTTCGAGGAATGTGATGACAATGAAAGATTACCATTTTATTAAGAAATTATTTGAATTTTTTTCCAACTAAAAGGTCTTACCAAGATATTTATAGATAGGAAAATATCTATGGAGAAGTGGCAACTTACTTGAATGAGTTTAAGATGATTTTAACCAAAAGAAATTGATGTAAATAAGAAATTATTCTATAAGAAAAAAGTGCATTCATTGTCAATCAATGCTTATATTTTCAAAATTAGTTGTTTCATTTTACAAAAAGCTCATGTCATGACTTAAATTTCATATTGTTGTTTGAGAATTGTTAACATTACAATGTAATACATTGATGTCCATTTTGCATATGCTTCTTTAATTTAAAGGTAATCTTTTCTTTTCTCAAAACTTATCATGACCTTGGCACGCCTCTCGTTTGGATAGAAAATATATGCTATTTTCTCTTTTTATGGTCAAATGCTTATAAAGTTTAGTAAATAAGTTTGTTTGATCGTAATTGTGCCACTGTGGAGAATCAATTGTATGATTGTAGAAGGTGAAATAAAACATTGTAGGAAAAAGATAATTGAGAACCCAATAATGAATATTGTACATTACTATGTTGGTTAATTAGATTGGACATTTATGGAACAAAATCAATCAAGATGCAATTGTGAATAAGCTATTAAAGTGAATTTTGGTCATAGCAATACAACGTGGTTGTGATACAAGTATGATAATGCCTTGATATTATGGCTATTTACATCTGATATAGCTAACAAAGAGAAACAATTGTATTCAATAGGATGACCATAACCCAAAAAACCATCTAATCTAGTATAATAAGAAAAGAAATGTGATGAACTATAAAACTTCGTGAACTTTGCTAATTTTAGTAATCTATAGGGGCATTAATGAAAAATTTTAGAATTAATGCTATGATCATACAGGTGTGAAGTCAAGGAACATACAAGTATAGAAATCAGGCAAAAAATTGTCAAAGTGTGGTGAGTTGAGTATCAAGAACTACAAGTAGTTCTAACTTATAAATATCTACAGGCTAAGAGTGGTGACACACAAGAGAAGAAATACAATATGACATGAGAAATGTGTGTATGGCGTATTATCACAAACAAATAGCACAATGGTGAAGTTATGATCAGAGGAATTAATAGTTGATAATTAGAGTTTTAGTATATTGATACAGTACAAGTGTGATATAGTGTACTTAGTAAACTATATTTTTGTTTTCGTTGATTTTCAAAGCAAATATTTGAATTATGGTGCCTGAAATCTAAATTTGGAAACAACTTTAATAAGGGAGCTTACGTTAGGATTAAGGTAGTCAAACCATGCTACAAGTATTGCCTAAAATCCATGGATCTTATTCAGATTAATTAAGGATTTATGGTCAATTATATATAAATTGCATTACTTAATTAGCTTAGAAACCAAAGATAAACTTTTATTCTATATTACTAACCAAGAAAAGCAGAAGAAATGGTGTTGCATTAGCTAGAAAATGTTGAGAAATCATAAGACATACGGGAAGAAAATCTTACCCTTGGATACATTCGATTAAGTTTGATGATCTTCAAGGTTATGCATCTAAATGTATGTAATTTTTATGAGAAACAATTGACTAATTTGATAATGTTTTCGAACTGTTTTTTTGGCCATCATTCAGGTTGGATATGTTAGACATTTCCTCTTGATTTGTAATTTTAATAGATGAATAGACTATAATAAAAACATGTTCACCTCAATTATTTATTAATTATCATGCTTAAGAAATTAATTTATATTATTTAACTTGTATTTTTAAAAGAATAATGCATTTTTAAACATCTTCACTTTTAAGTAAAATGAGTGTGTGAGAATCTCAAATAGATAATGAATTGCGAGTTGTGAAATATTTTTTCCTTTTTTTAGAATTTAGTTAATTTTTTAAAATTCTTTATAGAAATGTTTTCATTGTTTGTGAAACTTAGATATTCAAATTTATAAAAATTACTTTTAATTGTTATGATTAAGAAAATATTTAAATAAAAATTAAAGTATACCAATATTTTTAAGTACTTCAATTCAAACTAGAATAGATGTCCACTCCTTACCAACATTGAGAAAAATATTACTATTTTGAAAGTTGTTACTTAAAGGTTTTCGTAACATTTGATTGAATAGATATTAGCCATTATGGTTTCAATTATTTCCCAAGACTTTATGATAATTATGCATATATATAATATGAAAATAAAGTTATTTTCTAAAATTTATTTTTCTGATTTAACAAAAAAGAATTTTGGCAAAAATGTATATGTGACATGTCAAAGAAGAAAGGACTATGTGAAGAAAATGTAATCCACGACGTATTCTAATTTAAGAGAAGTTTTGAATAATTCGATTGCCTAATTAGGATTTGAATTTATATGAGTGGAGAGATGTCCTTTATGTTTATTAGTAAACAAGCTAACATTCTATTTCATAAAAAAAATATTTTAAAAATTTGATGTGCATGTCTTAAATTCTTTTAGTATGTTGAGCACTCTAAGGACTTTGAAGACCACTAATTCTCCATCTTTAAAAGTGCATGAATTGTTCTTAAATCTAAACCTAACCCCTATCAAATAAACCCATTGGAATAAAAGTTTAAAAATTTATGACCTAGCTCATCAAACACAATAGTGACTTAACAATCTCCTCCTTTTGATGAAGATAAGAGAAAAATGTTTAGATAAAAATATAATAAGTATAAGAAGTTATTAATGAAATATTATTATTATAAGTGGTATTAAAATTGAAGAATGTATGCTTCCTTTTATTTTATACAACCCCTTACTATTTACTCTCCCTCACTTTGTGATTTCCAAATTTTATCTAAACTGATTATTATCCCCCTCTATACTATAAAAAAATAGGTGCAATTTACAAAATTTATATTACACCTTGTTGTTATTGTACAATTTTGAATTGATGTGTTGGAATTGATTTACTAAATATATCTATCAATTTTTGCTTGGTAGGATCATATTCGAGTTACACTACACCTTTAGTTACTTGATCTCTAATAACATGATATTCTACATTTATGTGCTTGTTCTTAAATTGATGAAATTGGTTGTTTACATAGGCCAAAGAACTAGTATTTTTAATTTAATGAGAATATATGAGAGATTTAAACTATAATCTTGAATTTTTTGTCTTAACCATATCACTTGACTAACACAGCTTAAACCACCACATAATCGACCCCTGTGCTTAATAGAGCTATGCAAATTATTGGTTGATTGACAACGAAATTAGATAATTTCCTAGGAATTAACTTGCATTTATGATATGTTTCTTACCTACCACAAAGCCTACAAAGTTTCAATCTATTTGACCTATAAGATTGCTTAAAATAGACTTTTTAGGGTAAAAAAAATCCAAAGTTCATTATAACTTTTAAGTATTTGAAGACTAATTTAATCACTTTTAAATTTTTTCCTTAGGATATGATTGGAGTCCAACACATAAGAAAACATTAAATAAGATGTCTAGTCTACTAACTATGACATATGGTATGAATCCAATATGGCTACCATAAAGGTTTTGGTTAATTGTTTTCTTTATCTCATCTAAGTCTAAATGGATTGATTGATTCAATGGAATCTTCCTATGCTTCATACTCCCATAACAAATTTTCTTGAATAATTCTTTTATATAATTTATTTGTGATTTGGTTGTTTGACTTGAAATCTTAAGAATAAATTTATCTCACCCATCAAACTCCTATCAAACCCACTTGTCATTAAGTGACAAAATTCTTTGCACAAATTTAAATTTACGATTCCAAAAATAATGTCATTAATGTAAACTTGTACTAGTAACAAAAGATCATCTAGAGACTTCAAGGATAATGCTATATCAACTTTTTCTTTCTTAAAATAACAATCAACTAGATAGTTACTCAATCTATGATACCATGCATCATAAGCTTGCTTAACCCCATAAAGTACCTTCTTAAACACATATACTAAATAACCATATGCATGGGTCTCAATCATGACATCTTATTTTATTACCATATTTAGAAATGCAATTTTTACATCCATTTCAAATAACTTAAATTTCTTATGGCATGAATATAGTGAGAGAATTTTGACGACCATTAATCTTGCTATCAAAAAGATGCCTCAAATTCTATAACTTCAACTTAGATATACTCATTAGGAACAAATCTAGCTTTGTTTCGAATGATCACTCCATTTTTGTATAAGTTATCTTAAAAACTTCGTTATTTCCAATCACTTGTTTAACACTAAACCAAAGAATTAGTTCTTACACTTGGTTTCTATCAAATTCATCTAACTCTTCATTAATATATTAAACCCAATAGTCATCCTTAAGGAATTCTACAATAAATATTAGTTTTGTTAGACATACAAATGCACTATAACCACTTCTCTTACGAAAACTCAAGTCCTAATTCGTTGATTAAAATCTTTCATAATTAATTCATTTAGATGTGAAGCTTAATACTTTGATTCTCTATGTAATTGATGATTAGTCCCATCTTCCATTTTACTTTCTCTTTTTCCTTCATCGTAATTGAAGTTGTAAAATTGGGCAAACCTATGTCACTAATTCTTATTATCTTGTTTTTAATGTTGTCTCCTAGTATTTCCAATTTATATGGATCACGTTCTATGAATATAAATTTTGGTTAGTTTCTAATCATATGACTTAAGCATCCACTATCTAATACCCAAGGGCTAGATCTTAATTTTGTCCCTATGCATGGTTACGTAAATTATAAATTTTAACTTAATAATAAAAAATGTGATCTTAATTTGTCTAATTTGTTTGCTTACTTCTACAAAAACTTCCTAACTATACTACTTCTAACCTACAAATACAATAGAATTTATATTCCCTCACTTTAGGCACCTAAGGGAGCTATAGTTGAAAAGTAACATTCACTACAAGAGTATTTGTTTTGTTATTCTTAATAAACCCATTTGGAACAAGGTTTTGAACTAAAAATGTTTTTCTTAATTTCATAATCCATGATAGTATTGCCCTTTATAGAGCAACGAAAATTTTTAACAATTGAAATGTTATTTATATGCTCAAAAGAAGACATATATTTATGCTTCAAAAAGTAAACATGTCAGGCATTAGAAATTTTTGAATGTTTCGAAGAATAAATCTTTGTTTCTAAATTATTTGTTTTCTTTCCAAAGAGGCATTGTCATTAATCATAAAACATTTTTATCACAAATTTGAAGTATTTTTATTTTTGTTTCCTCATTTTCTTTTAAGACAAGAACTAAAAGTTTGATTTTTTTTATATAATGTTTTCCATTTTCTACATGCTGACATTAAAGAAGTTAAATAACTAATAACATCTAAGTAATTGTCCTCTAGAACTTCACAAGATCAAAAAAGTTTCTCGTTCTCTTTTTGTTAATTAGATGTACTTGATTCATCATCCTTTGCCATGAACCATATCATTCTTTCCTCCTCCCTATTTGAGCTTGTAGCATCTAAAACGTCCAATGCACTCCAAATAGTTTGACAAGCTTTATTTTTCTTCATTCTCTTCTTTTTGACTTCCTTTCTTTAGGTTTGATTAACTTGCAGACATTCTAGCTTAACTTGGCCAGTTTGGCCACATTCACAGAATCATGGTGCCTCCTTATTCTCACTTGTTCTCTTATTTATCTAATAACTATTTGCAAAATATTTTGCTAAAATTTTTGCTAAATGTTTAACATCAAAATTTAGCTCACCTTCAAGATTCATGGGAGAGATTGATGAGTTGTTCAAATAAAATTTACTTGCTTTGAATGTCAATGATTTTTTTTCTAACCTCCAAGATTTGACTTGCTTTTGGAAGCCATCTTTTCAACTCTTCTATTCATCTTAAATTTGATCATCAACAATTCTCTAAGTATCTCATCTATTGTGTGCTTGATTGTCCTTAAGCACCTCTATTGTCATGTTAAGAAAATCATGCTCCTTGGGTGAAATCCTTGTCATGTTTCTTACAAGATCTATAGTATAAACTACTTTCCAAGATTTGTTAATATATTAGTAATATTTGTAAATCACATAAACATATTTTTTATATTTTGTCTTAGATTCATTTGAAAGATCTCATAATCATTAGTAAGAATTTTTATTTATGTTTCTTTAACTTATGAAGTGCCATCATAAGTTACTTCTAACTTCTTCTAAACTTTGTGAGTTATATGAAACATCATTCCTTGATTAAAGTCACTTGGATATATGCTACAATGATGGTAGTTGAGCACTCCATCATTTTATTTTGTCATTCTCTTTTGGAAACTACTAAGTTTACTAATTCATTTGATCTCATTAGTGCCAAAAACTATAACTAAATCATAAGGATTAGTGATTACTTCCTATTACGATAAGTAAATTGATTTGATAAAAATTATAACCATTTTTTCAATATAAACGAAAATTCACCCTTAAATAATGGTGTTCATAATGAATAAAAACTTTCACTTAATGTTACATTTATATTAATCATAGGCGGGGTTACATTGAAAACTTAGCTAAACAATTATTTTTAACAAACATAAGCATTTTAGTATGACTAATAAAAAAAGAGAGAAATAAAAATTAAAGTGGAAGAAAATTATAAATTAGGGAAACTAAACAGATTTTCTAAAACAAACATGATAGATCACCAAAAATGATTTTACTTACTACTTATAAGGAAGCGAAGCTTTGTTTTAAAACATGTTTACTAGCTTTTATCATATTTATTTTTTGAATATGTCCTTATAGAAAGCATTTTACTTTCTAAACAACCTTTTTATTCTAATATAATATATATAATCTTTTATGTTTATTATTTAAAAAAGATTAAAAAAATTAAAAAATGCGCACTAAACTATTTTGGTGGTTCTTTCATACTACAACCAAAGTCCACTTCCAACCATGATTGGGAAGAACACCATTATTAAAAAAATTACAACTTGAAGTTTTTCCCATCTTTTCATTTATAACGAGCTTTTTTTGGGCTTCAATTGTAACCCAAGATTTTTCAAGCCTATGTCCAACTGAGTTTGTTAATGAGATCATACTTAAATCAAGCTTTTGTAAATGGTGGATTGCGCAATCTGAAAGAAAAGAAAATTACTACAAGAAAAAAGCTTTAAATAAAAATGTATAATTTATTAAAATAAAAGATCCAACATTGCATGGTAGTTTAGACCATATAGCATATCTAGATTAAGAAATAAGAATGCAACATTTTTTTGATTTGTGTGATTTTAGCAAGTAATAAAAGTACTAATTTATAGTAGCTATGCATATATAATATGTTAGATTATTTGTTCACACATTAGAAAAATGAAATTTTGACAAAGATTGTGCCTTACCCGAACCATGAGAAGAACTCAAGATTTGTCTATGAGTTAAACATGTGCCCTCATCTTAAAAAAGTTAACTTATGGATAAATGATAATATCTTTCCAAAGGTTGTAAGACTATTGATCAATACATTGCTAAATTTGAGGATTTTATGGATAGAGAAGATTTACAAGGGTTAGATTGTGTAGTATTATCTTGATTTTTGGTTAAGTTTAATGATTCTATTCAAGTTGAGTTACACTTGAGAAATATTACTAGTTTAAAAAAGGCGTATAAAGATGCCCATGATGTAGAAAGGTTTAGATGATTAATTGCCTACAAAAGTTAAGTTCCATTGACCAACTCCCATCCTCAAACTTGTTCCATCACTTCCATTATTCTTACTTCTTTTACTCCATATGTAACTTGAGCCACTCCAGCCATGCCAACAACCTATTGAAATCCAACACTCAAACAAGCCAACTACAAGTTATAGAGATGAGTTGTATCACTATAATAGGAGAGGGAATGTCTCAACCTAGTGCCTTAAGAGAGCCAATGCACATAGACATAGAAGAAGTCCTAAAAGAAGGCATTGAAGTTGAGGAAAAGAAGGTTATATATCTAGATGAGGATATTGAAGAAGGATTATGACCACTAGGAGAAAGGTTTTTCTATAATGGACCACCCATAATTTTTTTGAGATGCATTAGGATTATGCCAGGACAATACAAAGTTTGGCAATGAACTAGCATCTTTAATACCTTCATTAGAATTCAAGAAGAGCCTTGTAATATAGGTGTAGATAATGGTAGTTGTTTCAATTTCTTTGCAAATACTACTATCAAAAAGATAGGTTTAACACTTATAGATCATCCTTATCCATACAGAATATCTTGGATCAACAAAACAACAATTTCCAAACAAGAAAGGTGTTGTATTTCTTTTAATTTTGGTCAATATTCTAAAGGTTTATGGTGTTATGTTATGATAAAGCAAATTAGTAACCTTATTTTAAGAAGACCTTAGGATTAAGACCATGATTCTACCTTACATTGAAGAGCTAATGTGTGTGCTTTCATATTTGAAGGAAAGAATACTACATTATACCCATCATTTATTATAAAAAAATATTCAAATCAAAGTAGTAAAAAAGTGATAAAATAAAATGAAAATTATTTATACATTCTCACTAGCCAAGATTGTGGGAGATATGGCTAGTGGTGAGATTACCTAGTTTGTGACAAATATGAAAGCCCTTATTAGTATACTCGCACCACCACCATTACTTTCTACATTTAAGAGATAGTGAATCCATTATAGATTTAGTTTCTAGCACATAAGTGCCACATTTACCACATCACCA
Source organism: Vanilla planifolia (assembly GCA_023846275.1). Taxonomy (NCBI): domain Eukaryota; kingdom Viridiplantae; phylum Streptophyta; class Magnoliopsida; order Asparagales; family Orchidaceae; genus Vanilla; species Vanilla planifolia. The sequence continues at coordinate 224,284 of JAIUJO010000045.1, read as the reverse complement.
AGAAAACCAACAATTTGGATAAAACTTCAATGTCTATCAAGTTATTATCCTTTATATGAATAGACAAAAACAAGTCAAACAAAACTAAGGTCATCTTCATTGTAATTTAATATGGGAACACGTTTCAACTTTGTATAATTTATTTTGATGCATTGAATTTACTAATAGAAAAAAGTATGATTCCTTCTAAAATTTATTTTAAAAGGTGTCCTCAAAGTCTAATTGTTTTGATCTACTCACCTCATGACTTCAACACCTTTGAGTTTATTAAGTCTTTTGCTCATCTTATTTCATTGCTACATTAACATTTTGTCAAATAAATTTTAAGTAATAAGGCAAATTAATTACATGCTACTCATAGATAATTTAAAATTTTTTTTAAGAGTGATTATGTAATGATCCATGTTAAGTGTGAGCGGTTTTAACAAAGAATCCTCGACAAATTAAGTGCCCATAATTATGGAATAACTAGAATTGCAAAATAAGTCTACTTTTAGGATTTGGGGTCTTTTGTCTTATAGTGAACCTTGTCCACTACCTAGTGAGTTTATTGAATGTTCACCATCGTTGCTTGTGGTTTGGGTTGTTAAAATTTGTTTTCCTATCGATTAAGATCTATTAAGTTAAAAATTAATGTGAGTCCTTGGCTTCTAGAAAAACTTTTTGCTTGTTCGATGATTCTAGGATTTTTTAACCAAAATATAAAGCACATTGAGAATCTCTTCTATGGATATATTGATTGAACCTAAGCTCAAGTACTTTTTAGCATATCATCGTACATCGAAATCACACCACACTTTTACCTCAAAATAAGTAGGGCCTAATTGGAGAAGCTTTTCACTATTTATTTGGAGAATTAATATATGTTATTTTCTTTCATTCTAGCTTTAAATTATTTTATATTTTGAGAAATTATGTTAGGTTATTATTGATTGTGCATTTAACGAGAATATGGTATAATGATGAAGAAGGTTGAAAAGGAACTTGAACGTAATATTTTACCATAAAATATTAGTTAAATGTATCTGATAATGAAGTAACAATAGACATCAAGATGGAAATGTAAGTTAGATTTAGTTTGTAAAAGTATGACATCACTATTGTATTGCTTGATAATGTCAAGAACACTAACATTAGAAGCACTTGATGTGGCCAAAGTGAAAAATTGTTATTGCCTAGTAGAACAATGGCACATCATGTAATATGATGTACTATGAGATAAGGGAAATTATGAATGGGCACAAAACTACCTAATGCTTGTGCCATGTTAATTACACTAACGCATAAACACACTAATATGAAATGAAAAGGTCAATCTAAGGTTATTCTATGCTCACAAAGGAATAAAGTTAACATGTAAGTTAGTACAGGAAGAAAAAAGTTTTATCTTTGATGACATGGGTGTGGGCAAGCAATGGATGCATAGTACAACTAGTGATGTCATATAAATATAATTAGTTCATAATTGTTTCACACCAAAGAATCATCTGATTATGAGATGAGAAATGGGCAATTAATGAGTCAAACATGTAAAACTAAGTGATCTTACCTTTATAATCAAAGCAATTATTTTGTGGTAAGAGAAAGTTTGGATCATCATACAACACAATATAGGTATGGTATTAGTACAATATTGAAATGCTGACTAAACTGAGTTTTATGATCGAGTCACTTTTGATCAAAATTCCTAGGAACAATTTAAATAGTAGTGATTAAATTATGATCGATGATTTTTTACAATCTAATTAGCAAAGTCTAAAACACAAACTTTAGATCTTATTAAAATTAATTATGTGGGTTTGTGGCTATTTGCATATAAGATACTTGACTAAATTAACCTAGAGAACTGTAACAAGTTTGTTTAGTAAATCCATAGATTTAAGTATGTTCAGTTGATGTTATTTAAGTGTTGAGATGTTTCTTTGCTAGGATTTGGGAAAACATAGTCATATCAACAAGAAAGGAGACCAATCAATACAAGCAAAGAGAAAAAGAAGAACTATCCATGAGCAAGATGATGAAGAAGGATCCTAAGACTTTAAAAAGGAAACATTTAACCTTAGAGATGCCATCTACTTGGATTATAAGGTAGGTTGAACATTAGGATTGAACAAGTAAATGTAGAAAATTTCTAAGTTAAACAAGTTGCTAATTTGATAAAGTTGTATGTGAAAAATTGTGATCATTTATGACATGCTTATAATTCTAAATCCATTACAAGAAATAAGTAAAACACTTTTTTGCTATTTAAAACTTAGAATAACACACAATCTTTAGAATGACAATTGCAAAGACAGCCAAACCTAAGAAATTCTCTTGTCCAAGTACCTTCTTACCTAGAACATGCTTGGGAAGCTTGAGACTGGTTTGGCTATGTCAGGTGAGGTATGAAGTTAACCCCATAAATGAGCTTCTATGGTTTCTAAGGTCAATATGGCCTTCAATTTTTTGTCTAGAGGAACGGAAGTGCTATATTTTAGGCCCTAAAATTAGTTTAGGTTTTTTAAGGTAATTATTAACAAGTGAAGAAATAAGTTGTTTCTCAAAGAGCTAGGGCTAAGGATAGAATTTGACAAAATTTTATAGATCTTATTATTGATTCTTACTTAAGTTTTAAGTGGAGTTTTGTGGTTAAGAAAACTTAATTAATGATACCTTATGTTTCTTATGCTTGGTTAGCATAAGAAAATGGGAAAACTATTGTAGTTAAAAAATTAGATAAGTAATTGTATGGAATGCCTAGCATTTAGTGAAGCTCATGAATTTTTTATGATGAAGAAATTGCAAGTAGTGGTTCATATGCATGGACTAAGTCCAGTGCCACTTGAAGATCCATTTTGGATTATGTATAATGCCTTATATTAGTAAAGCTGTTAATAAGAAGCTAAGAAGAAGGTAGGATGGCATTGGTAAGGAATTGGAGATATATAATGCATTAATAAAGTGTTAATTATTATTGCAATGCTAGATAAACCATTGGGTTGACATGGTCTATTAGGTAAGAAATTAAGTGAGTATGATTAGGCTCTTAGTTCACTTGATGACACTCTAAATGGTTATGTACAGGTTGTGCGTGGCTTAAGAATGGTATTAATTTAAGGTGTAGTCATTATGGTTTGGCTACAAATTGTAAAAGAGCTTTGAAGATTAAATTAAGACTTATCTGGGAAGGATCTATGTTTAAATTTGGTGAAAGACTAATTATAGAAAGTATGGATAAGGGTACCATAGAAGATAGAATTAAGATTTAAAGAAAACCTGAGGATACTTTGGTAAATGATGTTAACCTCAGATAATTTATGAATGGTTTAGAAGAAATCTTTTGTTGCCTTGATTGAAGGATGGATAATCTTAGATACTAGATTTATAGTTTTAGAGATCTTAAATAATCTAGATAGTTGAATTCATATTAAGAAATCCTTACTTACTGTATTCAAATATAAGGAAACCCTAATAATATTTAGATAATGATATATATTTATTAGTATTATGTTGTTCACCTATGGATATGATTTTAATTTAGAAAACAAATTTATATAGTGGAACTTTGACCTTGGATCCTTACAAATGAGATTGGTAAGTTAGATATTCATATTACATTAGCTTCGTGGTAACCACATCACCTTATTTCTTTACCCAATAAGAGGATTGCTAAATCATGTGTTAAGAGATTCTAGATATAGATAAGTACCATTTGTATTTTAGTCTTAAGAGGGAACGATAACACATTTTGTCTAATATGGAAAGAATGTTGTGCTAGGATATGTGTTAGGGAATACCTATGCATATTTAAGACTCTTAGAATCCTAAGAAGTTGGCCAATATTATTGACATTACTATTCTAGATGCTGGGTGGTATGATGTGATAACAATACAAGTCTTTGTTTTTATTTTCTTATCTTTCTAGTAGTATTATGTTGATGTGGAACACAATCATCCATTTATTTGTATGAAAAACTATAATATCCACTTCGCTATTTAGATAGAGGTACACTTGCTAAGCTTTTATATCTAGAGGTGATTATACATTGCTCTTATAGATTGATGTTTATAATTCTTTATTACTACATTGGATAAAGGGACTGATGTTTTCTTTCTTTAGTTTCTTGGCCCACTCAGAAATATATTGTTTGCATTTTTAGGTAGTTAAAAGTAATTCTGGAGTTATACATAAGATTATTAGAGTTAGTGCCCATGATGGACGAATTTCTTCTTTCATTTATGACTTATAGTGGTGGCATTATTATGTCCATTCATGACTAAGTTTTATATGTTGATCAATAGTACACTATAATAGACTATATTTAGATGTATATGATCATTTCAAGTTGGGCTTAGATTATGATGCCATTTAAGAATTTAACATTTATGATTTTTATATTCTAGATTATCGTTCTAAACATCTATGAGTTATATGACTATATTTTTTGGCATGTATGGTTATTTTTGTCAGAACAATAATGGATAGTTACATTTACTTATACTTGCGGGTGTTAAGAAAATGTTGGCAAAAACTCAACACTACTAAATTTGGTGTTAGAGCAAAGATTATAGTTAAGGCATATTTAGGCATAATAGGTTTAATGTTAATAACCTTGGGAAAGCAAGACATAAGAGTGCATGAGTTTTCTTTATAAATAAATTTTATTACATAAGGCAAGCTTTACATTTCATTTTTTATTCAATTTAATGTTTGTTCAAAATTTTATCTCATCTAATAGCCATAAAAATAGTGAAAGGGCACAATTTGTTTATGCTAGCTAATTCAATTTGTGGTGCAAGATCTTTCTATTTGATTAGATTAGATATTGAAGATAAATAGAAAAAATGCTGAAAATGGCTTCAAGTACATTTCTTTGGTCTGATTCTAAAGGAAGATGTTACATCTAGTAGTAATACTATTATATTGATCCATCACAATATTAAAATGTCATATTATAATGATCTTATAGGTTGCACCATTATGACTGCACACATGAGTTTAATGCAAGTTTATTGAGTGTGCTCATTGGATGCTATGTTGATTCAAGAGCAACATTGTGCTATGAAGATGTGCAAGAATGAAAAATTCGAAGCTTCAGGAAGGGTAATTGTATGATATGATATTAGGTAGGATAGTTATGGTATGATGATATAAGGTTGATGCGTCATACCATCTAGAATGCTTGAATGTATGGATGCAAAATTTCATCAGGTTTATTAAATGTTTGTATGATTTATGAATATTTTATGGATTCTAAGTGGTTGTTTTAGGCATTTTTCTTATAGTTTTTGTGAGGTAATTCACAACACCATTTTCTTCTTTGTTAATATAACACCGTTGGATTATTGTTATTCCCATCACTTAACATATTTGCTTAATCATGCTGGGTTACTTCCAAGGGATGCTCGCCTTACCTTATACCATTTATCAGATTTCCTTATAGTACATCTAAGTGACAAGGTTAGTTAGGTCGCTACTACTAGACATATTTAGATTTAAGAGTAGTGATATTGCTTTTGCTTCTATTATTGGTTTGTTACCAAGGAAATTGGAGAATGCCTTCATTATTTTGTCTTTATGTTAAAAAATAATTAAACCATAGACAGCCAACGCTTTTTTACCATACATGAACCCATCAATGTAGACTTTAGACATTTTATCATGATGAAGAAACCATTTTATAACCTTGTAGGTTTTATACCTTAAGAAAGTTTATGGAGTAACCAAAGGAAGGAGAACCTATTAGAGAGTAACCTATTTTATGAGCTTGCATTAGACACATTTATTTATAGCTTTTTGGAATATTGTTAATACCACACATATTCTCCAATATAAGCTTTGTCAACTTTTTAGGATGGGATAATTTGATTACATGTTGGTTAAAGTGAAGATTCTTTATTTGGGCATGTAAATTAAAAATTTGATTTTAGGTTATCAATTGTTAGTTTTAATTTGTACATTAATTAAGGCATGACTATTTTGAATTGTGTTTCAAAGAATGCTTCAATGAAAGCCTTGATTATCTCATGAACATTCATACAAAATGTGTTTGATTTAACATAAAAAATGTCCTTGTAATCTTTTACCTGTGAATGAATTGATTCATTATTAACATAATGCTTGATTTGAGGCATTACAGTATTGCTTTCTAATTCAAAGAAAGATATAATTAATATCTTTAAGGTTCTCTTCCCTTTATAGGCTGCATGACAATTTTAGTGTGATTTTAATAGCATGTTTCTTTAAACTTTTGTGGTAGAACTATATGTTAAATTTCCAATATGCATGTCAGATGATTTGGATAATGAAATCATCATATGTTAAGATCAAACCATATAAAATTAAATGCCACTTTTTTTTTAAAATATGTTGTGGAAATCATTGACTAAAAGTATTAAAGAAAATAGAAAATTCTTATTATTGTTAGGGCTTGATGCTATGTGGACAGTTATTTGAAAACACACGTTTTCATTTGCTAGGTTATTGGATCTAAAAATCCATTAAATAAGGAAATAAAATTTTATGCTCACATGTTGATTTTTTTAAATGCTAATTTATATATAAAAAATTGTGATCAACATATATTTTTAGCTTGAGCATCATAACAAGTTGAGGACATATGCTTGTGATTTTATGACCATGTTAAGAATTGGTAAAATTCTATTTAATGCAAATTGAACTTATCCTTGGTCATGAACTTTTGAAGTGAATTTTAAAATGTAGCTAAACCTAAGAAATTCTTATGTGTTAAGCATCTCTTTGCATTGAATATTCTTGGGAAGCTCAAAACATGGCTTGGTTAAGTTATTTGAGCCATGGGCTTAATCCCTTAAGTAAACTTAGATGGCATATAAAGAGAATACGACACTCAGTTTCTAGATGAAAGGCATGGAAGGGTTCAAGCTTCAACCTTTAAAAAAGGTTATGCTAGTTAAGATCATAGTTGGCTAGCAAAGTGAATTTTTTTGTGACAATGAGCTCTAAAGCTATTGATAAGCTTTGATTAATAAATATTTTTAAGTATTTATTGTAATTGTTTTGTTGGTGTTCAACAAGATTGAAATTTCTTAGGAAAATAAAATTAACGTTACGTAATATTTGTAACATAAAGTTACCATAGGAAAGTGGAAAAACATTATAGCTATGACTTTTCATAAACATATGTAAGCTAATCATTACTTTAGCTTAGATTTAAGATTTAGATAATGTTAAAGAAATAAGTAATAGAAGGTCTTAAGATTGGATTGTGGTTAATAACACTTGGTGAGCTTTTATGCATGTTGTGGATAAGGCCATCGTCTAGTAAAAAATTCTTTAAAAAGCTTCGAATAAAGTTAGGGAGCACAAGTTAAGCCTTTAAATGTGCGAGGCTTAATGAAGGAGTTAAGAAAGTTTGTTTCATTAGATAGACCATTATTTTAATGTGATTCATTTTTTAGGACTATTGTGAGCCTGATTATGTTCTTTGGTAGTGAGTCAACATCTTTGATAGTGACCTGGGGATGTGAATAGCTTATGAATGGCTTTCAAGGAAGACATAGCGGCATAATTTGCCTACGAAGTATGAGTGTCACTAGTTTAATTTCTGTTATCTTAGGTTTTGTTGTTGCAGCATCAAATTGGATAATACAACAAAGTGTAAACACTGATGATATGGATTCAAGTGGAAATTATATGGGTAAAAAAATAATTAATGAAATTCTCAAAAGTAATTTATTATGGAAAAGAATAAGTATAGGAATGGTGGACAAAGCTACCTTAGATGACTGATTTAGGCTTTTTATGAGACACCAATGTACCAAGATAATTGATAGTAACCCTTAACATTCTAGCGAGTGTTTGAAAGAAAATATAAGTGGTCTCAATTAAGGGATAAATAACTTTAGATTATTGATAAAGGCTTGAGGGAGCATTAAATACTCGAGATATTTTAGTTGAGATATAGAAATCCTAACTTCCATGATTCAAGTTTTAGGAAACAATAAAAATGTTTTCGTAATAATAAATAATGATTAGCATGATGTCGTTTGTCATGAAAATTATTTTTATTTAGATAACAAATGTATTTAGTGGAGCATAAATCATGATGATTTGCAATGATATATGTATGGCTCGTAGTACATGTCGTTATTGAGGACTCTAAGAACTTGGACACATTAGCCCATATGATGACTTTACCATCTCTAATGTTAGATCAATAATGTGGTTGGTGTTATAGACCTTGCTTTCATCCTCTTTGTTTAGTGAGAGTACCAAATTAATGGTGGAACACTATAAGCCTAATTATTAGCAATTTTTTTTTTGCAAAGACGAAATGTATATTGACATTTATAAAACAATAAAAGCTAAAATCAACTTATGGAGTTTATCTCCCATTTTAATTGCACATGTTTTTTTTGATATTGAAATAGATTGGATTGATCACACACAACACATTCATGTAAAACAAGCTTGTTAGTAGCATTTCATCACTCATTCAAAATTTGCTCATTGGTGGTTCTTCTTCTACACTTTAGCTTCTGACTATTGGATTTCTTATCTATTCTAATGAATTAGGTTTCTAAAAAGTAAATTAATATATATCCTAACACTTAAATAAGGTAGGCTATTCACGTATAGGACAAGGCATTTACTTAAAAAATTAGCTTGGGCTTTCTTGGACAATTAAGTAAAGCAACTCACATATAAACATTCATTAGCCCATAACCCCACTTAAAAAGATCCATGGCTAGGAAAGCCATGCTAGCAGTATAATAGAAAAAACTAAATCCTAATGCGACCAAAATTATCAAAGTCCTTTCCTTTCTTTATATATTAAAGGCCACTAGCTATAATTTCTTGGAGCAAAAGCAACTTAACTATAAAAACAAGTTCATTCAATTACTTTTTATTATAGTAGTTCTACACCTATACCATATGGTACGTTTATCAAAATCTTATTTTACTAACAAAAATTTCCTTTATCATAATTGTATGATCTAATATTTGAACATATTTTATAGATACACTGCATACACATTTCTTACATCTTGTCTTAACTAATTGTACTGAAATAATATCTCCAAGCATATTAAGCAATGTTTAGCTCACTAGACACAAATCTTTGGACTTCAAATGTTTTCCTTATAATATTGTCCTACTTGTACGATACAATTTTTTATTTCTATATGATAATATTGTTACACAGACCAACCTATATCTTTCACAATAATGCACTTACGTGCAAAAGTAATATGCTTAGTATAATCACATGTTAGCTTTGTGTGTATTTGCATTTGGCTCTATTTTACTAGAAGTTATCATATGATGTGCTACAGTTATATTATATGATACTAAATTTTTAAAGTAGTAGAAGGTGAAGCAACTAATAGTAATTCTTATCGCATGATCATGCTATAAAATAGTAATACTGTACTCGTATAAGAAAAATTTTCTTTACACATACATCTTAATTGTATTTTATATCTAATTGATTGTGTGAATAGCCAAAAATTTATAATATAATATTCATACTTGAGCCCCCTTTGAGGTATCACCACCCGTCACATCATAGAACCTTTTTCCATTGCACTATAAGGCTCCCATCAATTCTAGGACTATTATAAACATTTTGTAATTATTAAAACTTTCAATGTTTTTTTATCAACAATATGAGATAAAAATGACATTTATGGGTTAGCCAAAAGGGATGTGTAATAATGTCTCCATCTTAATTGGGATTTTAACATCAAAATCTATGAAACAAACATGCCCATTTGCAAAGATCTTTACTTTCCACCTTTGAATTAGCTTCTTGTTGGGCCAAGCCATTTAAAAGGGCATAGATGGAGGTATACTTAGACATTTCTTTATCTAACACTAAACTCAGAAATATTGATATACTATAACTGAAAGAATACATCTACCCATAACGACGATCCTTATGCTAGGCTTAAACATTTTATAATTGTAAATATTTCAACAAATTGGATACATGAAAAATATCACGTATCACAGTTAGAGCATCGAGCAACTAAGGTATATATACCATTGATTTTATCCTCTCCACAATTTGTTAAGATCAAATATACTTGGCTTCAATTTGGAATACTTTGAAATCTTAGTAGTCCTTGGATTGTCTAACTATAAAGAAATCAAGTCCTTAATATGAAAATGACATAATATATGTTTTTCTGACATGGTTCTTCATTTGATGATTTTTCATAACCCACAAAACCTGTTTATTTAGGAATCTCCTTAATAGGAACTTCCACAAATTTAAGCCCAAAAGCCTACCTAGCCTTAGCCTCTTCCTAATTCAATGGAAACCTACAACATTGGCTATGTGTGGCCTCAAAATTAGTATGGATTGTTTGTTATTGGTATACATAAATTCAACTACTGGTAAATTCCTAAACCTATTTGAGTATTAAGATTTTCATACTATGCCTTCAAGAAATTTTCAACAAAATAATCCTCTTAATTGTCCATTAGCATAGAAGGCTAAAACTATACTAAATCTAATAGTAGTTATCATTACTTGTTGCAAAAGATTACTAAACTAGGATGTAAGCTTTATGTCTTGGCCTAAAATGATCACTCTAGGCACCACTATCAAAGTGACCTCAATTCATCCAAACAATTATCATTGATACTAAATGGGCTAAGTTGAGCTATTAAAAACTATATCACCTAAACTGATCCTGAATTTAACAAAAATTCAAACTTACCCTCTCTTCTTTTCTTTCTCTCATAAACATGGATCTAATGATCAGGCATGTACTAAAAGCATCGACTACTAAATTTCCCTTGCTTGTGTTGTGTTTTCTATCCATACCATATCTTTTTGTGAGTTCTAACAAAAGTTGTCACCTAAACTGATGCTCCCATTTGGGATATATTTAAGACACATGTAGTTGATAAAGATTTTAACCTAAACCCCATAAAAGTAATGCCTTAAATTTTGAAGGGTAAAGGTATTAGCATCCAACTCCAAGTAATGGATAAAGTAGTTTTAGTGATGACATAACTAATTAGATGGATAATCTATACCACAACCATCTTACATAATAATAGCCCCTAATCTAACATGTGATGCATCCATGATGACATGATAGGCACTACCTTACTATAATAAGGTAAATAATAGAGTTAAACTCATTTTTTTTAACTCATCAATGGCCTAAACACCCTAAATAGACAAAATGTAAACTATACCTTCTCTTGTTCACTGACTAAGTGATGCAACAACCTTGGAAAAATTGGGCAAACTTGTAAAAATTTCTCCTAAAGAACAACAAATGACGAATCTTTGATTTGATAGTAAATATTTAAAAATTAGTAATAGCTTGTATCTTCTTTGGATCCTCTACATTCCTATCACAACTAATAACATGTTTAAAAGATGTCATTGAATCAAGTAAAAATAAGCTATTTGTGAAATTAGCAATGTGGCTTGACCCTAACCAACTCCAGCGCAATCGATAATTACTTAGCTTGTTGATGAATATTCTTGGAATGGTTGCTTCTTGATTAACACCATTAATGTACCTTTGTCCCATAGCACAATTTGCCTTCTATGTCCAAGACCCATATAGTTGTATCTAGCATTTTCATTTACTTTTCAAGCACCTCTAACTCCTATCATGGATCTTATATCTCTAACCTTAATTTTGAGGATGGTCCCTATGACACTTGCTAATAAGCCATGTTAGAATTGGCACAAATTGGTTAGTATAGTTACCTTTCCTTGCTCTTTTGTGACCACAAAATGTAGTAGACCTTTCTTTTTGGGGAAGAATCATAATCCTTCCTCTTCCTAAATTCATGATGTGCATCTGTCTGATGTTCTACCAAATCCTAAATTGGCATGTTAAACCTAATCTTGATACTTAGTGAAATGCATCACCAATAAATGCCTTCATAACACATGGACTATGACCTACGATGAAAATTTCATTATGGTAATGCTTTGTGGTCACTTGCTCAGACACATGTGTGATATGTTATACGAATCATGAAACATAACATGTAATTCTGATCCAACCCTATCTGATTTATGCCAACTCCCTCCTACACTAAGCAAGGCCAATTTTGGCATAATGTATTCACTTAAAGAAACAACAAAATCATCCCAACACATATGACTATTTGGGGTATCCCAAAACATAATATATCAACCATAAGACACAGTGGCTACCTCACCTTCTAAAAGTAAGTTTATAAATGCAGCATTTCGCTAAATTCCCAACCTATTGCATCCAAAAATTCATGGACATCGGATAAAAAGTAATCGGCAATTGTTAAATTAGTCATACCGACTAATACCCATTTCCTTAATTGCATACAAACTTCTATGAAATGTTCCCTTTGGGACTCAAGCTATTTTTTGGTTGACATAGCCTAAGATGGTTGGTGAAGCATGGGCTCTCCTTTTGCATGCTCCCTACCCATCAAGTCTCTCAATGTAGTTCTCTATTCTTTGCCATCTTTATTAAAGGAAAGGTAACATACCACATTGCATCAAGAAGAAACCAAAACATATGAGTAATATTTAATCATCTATGATGTCTTAATTTAATTCACTAGAAAGGAAGACTACATATGTTGATGGTTTCATAGATCTTAAAAAATAATGTAGCTCTAGATGAGGGTATTCAAACGATACCTTGACTTTCGTCTAAATATGAAACTTCCTTTGGCATTAATTAATGTTTTAATGGAACTTCTTTCAATCCATTTCCTCAAGAGAGCAGCTCTTTATTTACAACATTATCAATTGAAAACCCTCTCAAAGTGGATGCAATAACGATCAACCTAACTTGTGCATAGATTCCAATGGTCTAAATTGATGTGGATTTAGAAAATAATTAACATACTAAAATTAAAATCTACAAAAAATGAGACAACAATAATGGATTTTAGTAAAAATATTCAATATGATAGCCTTCCTAAATATTTCTAATGTTATTACAAGTAAGGTCATTACATATATCATTGCTAGTATAATAAAACCTTAAAAAATGCACCACAAATGTTAGCTAAGCAAGAGATTCCCATTAGCTACATAAACTAAGTCTTCCCAATCATATGTTGGATGATAAATTGTAATAGCAGGCCAAAGGACATTAGTATTCAATTGAAACAAGACCAAAAGTTGTGTAAAAAAATGCAATCAATTATTCAATCCGTTGTATATATTCTTCCATAAATTAGAAGAAAATTTTAATAAGCATGGTAGAAGTCAATGAAGTACTTAGTACATCTAATAGAGCTCAATTAAAGCAATAAAAATACACTTATTAATTTGATTAATGATGATTTTAGCTTATTAAGGAAATTTTAGAGATTAAGTAGACAAGAGGTTTTAGTTTTAGATTCCACAACATCATAATGCCAAGCTCATCATTTGCAAGATCTTCAAATATTAAATAATGTTATTGAAGAATATGAAGAAACAACCATGTGTTTATGCCATTTCTAATACAAATATGAAGACTTTACCATCGTCTTGAGTTGGTAGGCATATAAAAGATAGAGTATTTTTTAGAAAAAAGACCATCACAATGGAAATAAAAAAACACATAAATTATCTAAATGGATGATTATGTAATAAAAAATCACTAACATCTATATATAGAACATAGCTGAAGTAGTGAAAAAAAGTTTAGTTAGTTAGCCAAAGAATCTTATTAAACAGAGAATTTCCCTAGATCCATATATGGAACACAAGGAAAGAATTATTCAATATGCTAGAAAGTTTCTACATTAAGACTGTGAAGGTAATAAGTCAAATAAAAATGGATCCCTTGAAAGAAAGATTTTTCTTGCTAGGTCCTGCTTGATGAACTGTAATTCACTTAACTTTTGGAAAAACATCAAGCTTGAACAAAATTTTCAAATTTCTTATTCATTTATGACAAGAGCTCAAATTCTAAAAAACATCTCTTTGACACAGTCTCATCGAAAGTTTTGAGAACTCCAATTTTGTCATGAATAATTGGAATAGATTTTAATGTTTTTTTAGTTAGTATGAGGGTCATTACACTCCTATTTTGAAAGCAATTCCAAGACATTTTGGAATTCGTTCATAAGTGTGGCCTTATTTAACTTCTATTTTTTTAAATAATTTTTCCTAGACTATTAATTCAAAAAAAGTGGGTCTAAGAAAGTGCTAACATTGTGTTGGTGAATCAAGATTTGTTGATCAAATTGCTATTGGTGTAATTAAGTATGTTGAACGAACAAGTGCATATCATACACCAAAGCTTGAACATTTTCTTAAGGATTCTCCTTCAATCACAAAATAATTCAATTTTAGAGCATGTGGTGGGACTGCCATCCGTTCATCATATTTTCAAAAGTAATTGGACATTTCCAATTGCTATGGAATGAAAGCTCTTACTTTTTTGTTCAAATGGATAAAATATTGTGCATTGGAATGGAAGAAAACAACATTTTAAAATATATTTGATAAAATTAAGCTACCTAATGAACAAGTTAAACTTAAGGAAATTCAATTTTAGCCTTGTTTGAATATGGAAGTAAGGATGGTGCTAAAAATGACTCATGAGACCCTCCTTGATGTTGTCCTAAAAGAAGAAAATTATTAGCATCAAAAGTCTAGTATTGAATGATTTAAAGAAGGTAAAAGGAATAAGAAAATTCTTTCATTCGTTAGTAAAAGAAAAAATATCTAAACTAATAACAAAAAATTTAAAGGAATCTAATTGTATTTTTGTACAACAAGTTGATAAAAAAATACTAAATCCATATTTTTACATTTTGATAAATTATGCAAGTTTTCAAACTTTATCAGAATGATACTATGTATAGCTTCATCCTTTCTTTACTATAAGTTTAAGATGATCTGCCATTTATGAAGAAAATCTTTGAGGAAATTAAACATATCAATTTCAAATTTGCCATCAAAGGATAATTGCAATTCATATTTTACATGATTGTACAGACTTTTTGGGATGGACTGAAAGGTCTAAATAAATCTCTAACACAAACCTTTTTCTAATTATCAAAAATATAAACAAAATCATTTTTAGTGATTTTAGGAAAATTAATTTTTTAATTTTTATTAAATTTTTTCTCACTTAACAGTTGATTGTTACACTTTCAAAAATTCTCCTTATCTCCCTAGATAAATCTTGATTGGTTAAAAGAAAAAGAGAAAATTGATAATGTTGTTCGTACATATGAATTGATTACAACAATAAATTCGAAAGTAAGAAGAAATAATTTCTTTATTAAAGTTAATCATGAAAGTTGTTTCAATTATAAATCATACAAATTTCAAAACAAGGTTCTAATAAGGTTCAACTTTATTGACAATTTTCTTATAATAATCATGAGTGTTCTATGTAGCACATAGAATTCTAGATATCATCGATGGCTAGCCAAATGGCTATTTTAAAACCACTCAGGGGGTTAAGAAAGCTAATCTGATCTCGCCCTTACTATCATATCGATGATAGAAGGTTTTAGGTGAGAGTTTTCCAAGCTCATTAATCAAGGTATTGTTCTACATCATGGCCAACCTAGATCTTATCCAATGGTATCTCCTTTAAGTTTTTAAAATAGAAAAATAATCTTTATCACTAGGAACTTAAATTTTAGTATTTACAACTTTCTTATAAACTTTCAAAAGAAATCAATTTTACACATCAAACATCACAAAATAAAATTTATTAGTGGGAACAAAAACAAAAAATATATGTGAGAGGAAACAACAAAAATCTTAGCTTTCAAAGAACTAAATGCATCACAACCTATATGGGTTCCCCCTTTCATTGGTGGAAAGACCACTCATTTTCAATACCTAATTGAAAAATCAATATGAGGGAGGTCAGTTGTAAGAAAGAGTTGTTGACTATTGGAGAAAGAGTTATTCTTATTAAATAACTTCTAAATTCAATATCAATATACTCTTTAATTGTAATGAATTATCATGTAGTTATAATACATAGAATTGAAGAGTCCGTAAACAATTTTCTATTGGAGATTTATGTTTTGTTGTTGAACGCTAAACATGATGCTTTCTTTGACAATAAGAAATCCTAAGTATTTTCAATAAATTTTCTTGAACTAATTTTTGTATTTTAAATAACTGATGTTAACTTTTAATGGTGAACTTAAAGAATAAGTAGGGCAAATGTGAAATCAGATCAAGACCATCTTGGTTGGAGTGTAGACCACCAAAAGATTTCTTTTGACTTTTTTAGATAATTCACTTTTATTTTGATTAAAATGATTATTTTGATTAAAAGTGTCCTTGGAAGGCAAAAATTAAGGTTTATTTAAATTAATGTTCTTAAAAAACGTTTAAATTAAGAAGCTTTAATCATGTTTTCTTGATTATCAAAACAATCATTTCATTCTTGAAGATAAATTTGAAATTCTTCATTCAATAACTTGTAAAAATAAATAACTAATTAGTAATTAAATAATAAGAAAAAAAATTCTAATTTTCCTAAATGCCATAACAACAATTTCTTTTGAAAACTCCGTTCTTTATAGTAATAGGGTGAAAACATAATTGACTAACTCTAAACTAAATGAACCCCATAAGGAAGCAAACCCTAGTGATTGAATAACTTCGAAGCATAGGTAGGTGTTGAACACAAGTATTCATAATTCATATCTGTGATGTGCAACTAAACTCACCTTCCTTAATCGTGTGAGTAACTTTCAAATTGTGGGAGTCATTTTTACTAGTCCATTATGCATGATTGTGATAAAAAAGTAATCATCTCGTTAGCCACTTTAAATATGGCATTTCATGAGTTATTTGACCACATAATATCATTATCACATCATTAAATGAATCCATGTTTAAGATCAAGGTCAAGCTATCTAACGATGATTATGACCTAATGGTTCAAATCAAATCTTTTTTTTCCAAAAGTGTCACCACAAAATTAGCCATCCAATCACGTAGTTTTCATGACTGAATAGTAAAAATTCCTTCAATCATATGACTCCCTACATAATTTCTATTTTTGACATTATTTGTGACCTGTCAGAATTATTACTTAAAAATTCCAAGTTAATAAATAAAAAAACATATGTCAGCTTCCATTTAATTAATGAAGTAATGGCTTTTTTATTTTTTAAATACTTTTAGTTGTGAGAAAAGTTCTATAAATAAGAGATTTGTTTAGCATAATTGATTGTTAAAATTTGAAAGAAAATTTGGTATACTCTAAAATCAATTTCAAGTCTTTCCTACTATTAGAGAGTAATTATAGGAGCCATCAGACAAATTAGAACAATGTTGGCCTTCCAAGAGTGCCCTAAAAACATTTGTAGAAGTAATGTCAACATTTTTAGAAAAATTCAATTGAAAACTTCTCTCAATCAAATCATTATAGCCAAGCTAGATGAAAGAAAAAAAAATGAAATCAGGAAAAAATTAACCATATCTGGCACATGGAAACATATGGAAATGACAATGATATGACCTTGAACCATAGTAAATTTTTGAAGCAAGTGACAAATAGCTACAAGACTCTCGTAGTCGATTAAAACTTCAACACTTGATTAGCTTAGGAAGCAACCAAAATTAATGCACTAATGTTACCATCTACAGATAGGAATCTTTAACTCAAAATGGTTATAGAAATTTCTACTTTGATATATAGAAAATTAAAACAATTGTTGTCATTCTACCATTACTTGGGAAAGCTCAAGATACAGATGTCATTAAAATTCATTCATCATTGAAAGGAAGACTCAATGGAACATTCATTTGTCACTTGTTACAAAGCAAGTAATTTATGGTCTACATTGAAAAATAGTTTTTACATAAAAAAAGCTAATATAACAAAGACAATTTTCATATTATCATAGCATAACAAGCAATGCAATAGCAATTCTACTAAAAGAGAGGACATTCAATTCCTTTATCTAATCATATGTTTGGGCATATGGAAGAATATAAATTTAAAAACTCATGAAAAAAACCATGAAGTAGTGTACATAATTCTCTACACTATTATCATCAAAGGTTATAACATCATTTGCTACTTTCCACTCACTCAGACTGCTTAAGTAATTGCCTAGTAGGTCCATCATGGCTTGCCTCCTCCATACATGTTCCAAAAATATAGAAGCTACAAAGTTTTAAAATGGTCACTCCTTCTAGATCAAATTCCTAAACTCAACATTAATGGCCTCACATAGAGTAATAAATGGTTTGGTACCTATGGTGGAATTATTCAGAAATGTAAAGGCAAAATAATAAAGGCCATAAAATTTCATTAGTGTTAAATCAATAATATAATCAAAACAAATATCACTACACTTAAGTCTACAAATGTATAATAGTATAGGTCTAGTTAAACATGTCACTGAGATGTACTTTGAGGAAATCTGATAAATGATACACGGTAAGGTGAATCCCATGAAAGCCACTCAGCATGGTTGGGCAAATATGCTAAGAGATGGGAACAATAATAATCTGTTGGTGTTATATTGAAAAAGAAGAAAATGGTGTGTTGAATTACCTTACGAAAGAAAATAAAAAAACTTTAAAATAGCCTCTTGCGATTTATAATATATTGCCAAATACTACAAGTCATTTAGTTAACTTCTTGAAATTGATCATCCATTCGTGCACTCATCTTAAATGGTATGATGTAAAAACATTTTGAAATACTCTTTTATGATGTGTCAGATTTGCATATTTTGACTTATTGAAAACCTTTCATATAGTATGATAGTAATCATTAAACTATTCAAAGTATCTAATGTTCATATAGTTAGAGTTTCATCCATGACAATACATTCTATTACTACATAAACAAAATACACCAATATTTCATAATAGCACAACAATCTTATAGTCATTATAACAATCCTCTAAAGTTTATGAATGTGTGCCAGGCTATGATTCATAAATATAGAAATGAAAAGGTCCACTTATCACCTTTTTCTATTCAAAGAAGGGCATCAACATACTGCAACTAATCTTTAGAGGCATCAGATCGATAAATCCAACCATTAGGCTCAATATTGGCCTTTGGACTATCCTACTTCATATCACACCTGACAATTAGCCTTCTTGAAGCCTTGCACTATTCATTGTTAAAGACCTTCATACCACCGCTTGAATCAACAAAGCATCAAACATGTTTGCTCAATGAAGTTGAAATCAACTTAAGTGTAATTCATAATGGTGCATCCTATAAGAACATTCTAGTATGCTATTTCCATTTTGTGATGGTACATTAGCAAGTTATGAAACTATTCTTACATTTCAATAGGCAAGAACAATTCCAACATCTTGTTACCACTACTTTAGAATTAGAGCAAAGTAATGTATTCAAGCCCATTTTTAACATTTTTGTTCTATTGCTCCTCAACGCCTCTTCTAATCAAACTGAGGCATCTAACACCACAAATTGAATAAGCTAGCAAAAACAAATTGAACCCTTTCACTACATTGATAAAAGTAAATTTAGATCTAACTTAGAATGAACATTTAATCGAATCAAACAATGAAATATAATGCTTTCTTTATGCAATAAATTTTATTTATAAAAAATATCTTGTGCACTCTCATGTCGTACTCTCACCTCCATATTAAGCCAAAACTTATTTTCCTAAATATACCTTAAGTATAGTCTAGACTCTAATACTAAATCACTTAGACTTGATTTTTGACCAATTATTTTTGATTACCTATGCAACTGAATTCAATAATACTTTATTTTCCTAAAAAATTGTTATCATAAATGCAAGAAAATAATCATATAACTCATAGATATTTAGAACTACTATCCAAAATATTAAACTCATAAATGTCAAATGCTTAAATAACTTGATATTCTATTTCCAAATAAATATTATCATGAGCATCTAGATACTAAAAACCAAAAATAGTTATTTGTTATAGTCTAATGTCCATTAATATAAAGAAGTTATTGTCATTAACGGAAATATAAACTAATGTACTATAAATCATAGATCAAAGAAGACATTCATCAAACAATAGTATTAACTCTAATAATCTTAAGTCTATCTCTGTAATTACTAATAACTACCCAAAAATGCAAAACATTTTAGGGAAAGTGAGCTAGGAAACTAAATAAAGAAATGTGTAATGAAGAGCTATAAGCATCAATCATTAAAAGCAATGTGTAATCAACACTAGACATGAAAGCCCAGTAATTGTATCGCTATCTACTATGTTAAGTTGATACAAGAGTTATAATGAAATGGATGATTGCGTTCAACAATGATTTCATGCTCTTCCCAAGAGAAGAAATTAACATGGTCTTGCATTCTTATCACATCATATCACTTAGCATCTGGCATGGAAATGCCATTCATGTGAGCCAAACTCTTTGGTTTCTAGATGTCTTCAATATGCACACTATTTCCTTAACTCATCTGAATGCTCATCTTTTCCTTATAAGTGAAAATGTGAAACTATGTATTCATAAGAAACACTTAGCACACAATGTAGCACTCATCATGTAAGGCTACGAAACAATGTGAAGTGCTTATCACCTTGCTAAAGGATTAAAAATATCTAACTTAGTGATCTCCTTTGCAAGGGCCCAAGATCTAAGGTCCAATACATACATTAATTTTCTAAATTAAAAGCATATTTATAACCTAATAAAATCATACCAACAATTATCTATTATTGTCTAAACATTATTAAGGTTTCCTTAAACTCAAATGATATATGGATTCTTAACATCAATTTAGTTGTTTAGATTATTAATCATTTCAACATCCATAACTCCACTATTTTTATTAAGCATCCCAAATTAAGACAACCTAGGGATTCTTTCAACCATTAATAAATTGTTTAAGTTTTTTAACAATTACCTAGATATGTTATGGTTTACCATAAATCCTAAATCAATCTTTTGAGATACCCCTATCCATCTTTTTAAAAGATAGCCCTTGTCCTGATTACGTCTTGGACACTTCACAAAGCTTCGTTGCCTAATTAAGCTATCCATTTAGTTTCTATTTAAAGCAAAAATATTTGATTATACACTTAGATGCAGTAACAAATGTAATAAAATAACAACATAGTTTGGGTCTATTATGCCTTACAACCAAACCGTAATGACTACACCTTTCTTAAAGGCCTTACTTAAGCCACACACATCCCTCAGATGACCATTTAAGGGGACATTTAGTGGCTTATGAGCCCAATAAAATTCACTTAATTTCTTTCTCAATAAACCATGTGAACCAAATGGGTTGTGAAGCATTACAAAAATGAATAACTACTTATCAAAACATTATATATCTCAAATGGATTACCTTAGCCCTCTTACCTTCTTCAAAGAATTTTATTAAGAGCTTTACTAACACAAAGAAGTATCCATAAAATGAATAATGGCTCACCAGGTGGTATTGCACTTAGATTAATTGAAAGAACTTCTATTGGCAATGTTTTAAGCATGAAGAAAATCTTAAACTTAAGCAAAAACTTGGCATACTTAACATTTATTTATCTAAATTCTTAACTAGTATTTTTTTCCAATTTTCTTATGTTAACCAAGCCTTAGAAACTTAAGGAATCATTGTTTAAGTTTTCCTAATCACCTCAAACCCATTTAAAACCAAACTAGGAATCAGTAATAAGATCTAAAATATGTTTTCTATTCAATGTTTATCTATAATCCTAGCTCTTTAAGATCCAACCTACTTCCCTTTAGTACCCAACAACTACCTTATGAAAGCTAAACGTCTTTTAAGCCTCAAAATTGAGTCCATCTATGCCTCCTAGCAAAATAATGAGGGCCTTATTAACTTTAGAAGCCATATATGTTCACTCAAGGGCTTAACCCATGTCACACATCACATAACAAAACCATGTCTACAGCTTCCCAAGCATGTAATCAGTAAGGAAGCACATCAACAAGAGAATTTCCTAGGTTTGGCTAACTTGACAAATGTAATGCTAATGTTTGTGGTCTAAGCTAAGTTTCAATTTGTTGAATTTTCTTACCTATTTCTTGAAAATGATTTAGAATTATAATAATATGTCAAAAATATGTTATGGTCATCTACTTGAAAACATAAATTCATCATGCATAAACTGAGATGTCACATAATACATATAGATTAAATCATAGCAAAACTAAAAATTGATGGAATTCAATTTTTCTTTAACATGAAGTCTCGATTCTAACAACTTATAAAATTAACCTATAACGATGTAAATCAACATTCAAAAATCATGAGCTCTTAGCAATAATAAGAATAATCTATATTCATTAACTTTTTGTTGTTTAGCATTTCGACAATACAATTTCAAAAGGCATAAGGAGTTAACTTTTACATGGTTTAGACTAAAAGTGCCAAGGATTCACTCTAACTGAATCAACAATCTTTCATATGTTAAATTGAATGACATATCTACAATGGGTAAAGAAGCACACTAATAAATCATGCTAGAATTGTAATGTTAATTACAAAGGCATGACATCCTTAGTTAACTTAATTTAATCAAGATTTTAATTATGAACCCATACTATCATTCCTCAGTTAAGGAGTTATGAAAAACATGAATCAATGATTATGTGCAAAAAGTCTCTTTTTACATTTATATTCATGAAGTGAATAAAGCATTCCTAACAAACATTTATATAACATAATTATATATAGTCATGTTTCAATTAGGTGGGAAATAATAATAAAAAATTATTTTCTAAATTTAACTTCTCAATTTACATATATGGTAATAACTAATCTCTACATTAGAATACAATCACAATAACTAATCTTACATGCTTGGGAAAGAATCTATCAAAGAATATTGTTGGTTTGATCAATATTTCAAAATGTGAATAAAAAAAAGTCTAATACATGCTCAAGAAAAATCCTTCAAGTCATAGGTCGCAAATAGAGCTTGACATATTAGGCATATATTCAAAAGTCATAGCATGATTTTTTTAAGTTTGACGAACATAATGGACTTGATGGATAATTCAATATTCTAGCAAAACTTTAAGTTAAGAAATATGAATTTATCACTTAAGCAGAAATTTAAAAAAGATATAATTGAACATAGCTTAATTAAATTTATCTATCCTTCTTAAATTAAGAAAAATGAGGAAGTGTTTAACACACGTTAACACATTTTGATCACAATTATTTGCATACAACTTTATCAAATTTGCAATTTATTTTCCTTAAAAATAATTCAGATTTACTTGTATAATCCTAAGGTTCAACCTTCCTTGTAATCCAAGTAGGGGACTTCTTAATGGGCAATGTTTTACTCTTTGAAAACATGGAACACTTCTTTGTCTTCTTGCTCCTGGAAAGTTTTATTCTTTCTCCTAACTTCTCTTGATTGGCCTTCTTTCTTGCTCATACGAGATGGCTTTCCTAAAACCTAACAAACAAACATCTAAATAGTTAAATAGTGTCAACTAAACATCCTTAAATCTTTGGATTTACTAAAAAAACCCATAAGAAATAAAGTATTTTTAAAATAAACATAAAAAAGAGAACTTAATTGAGTAAAGTTAATGAAATTAAGTGCAACAAATTTTCTTTCGACTCAGTCACACATCATATTAAATGGCCTCAAATGATCAACACAAATATGCATAAATAATCCTAAACTATTATTTAGTTTTAGATATATATACATATATAAGCACCATAAGAGAAATTGAGGAAAAGTAAAATTAAAAATTCAACAGAACATGAATGGCACACAATAAAAGATTTAGCATTACATAGTAATATAACAAAGTGAAAATAAAAAATTTAAAATCTTGTAATAAATTATATAGGAAAGGTTTATTTGAATACATTAATAAAATATCCTAGATCATGAATCTTGAAATAATCAAATTGCCTAGTAAAGCTTACAAAAATTATAGAAAATAAGAAAATTCAAAAATATAATTTTTTGAAATAGAAAAATCTCCATGAGGACAACCCAATGGTTTCATTTCCATTTAATCTCAATTTGAATTACTAAGAGTTGTCAAATAAATAAACATAAATAACACTAATTTGTTATTTTAATATTAACTATACATATATTAATGATGAAAAATGATAAATTGAATCTTTGTGATACAATGAATCAAAGAGATGTAATTGTCATAGGATTGGAGATATAGAGTTACGTAGTAGTATAACAAATAAAATAAAAAATATATCAAGAAATACAAATAATTAATTTTATTTTATTTTATTGCTTCAATTTTTCGTGTTCCAACTTAAAAGTCCTTTTAAATAATATCAAGGTAATATTTTGTTAATAGTTATGTACATTTATTTTTTTAATTCATGCTAATTCCAACAGAAGTCTAATCAAAATGAAACTATGTCATTAGGTACATCATGATGATATCTACCCATTTAAATTTTCATTTCAATAATTTCAAATATTTTATTTTCTAAGGTTCGTCATAATATATAAGACATTTCAATTTGTGTTTTGTTTGATGGTCATGAATCTTAAATTTGATATCCTTAGTATCCTACAATGAAATGTTCTTTTTTTTTCAAAATTTTCACTTTTATTTCATTATATTACTTTTAAATTCTAAATCACTTATCATTTGAGCTTTACATCTGTTAATATTATTATATTACATTATTTTTATTTATCACGTTAAAATTTTTAAATGTATTTGTTAAATATTAAATGATAATTTATATTTATTTATCACTATTTATTTTTTGAAATTACAAGAATTCCAAACAAGCTCAAATAGAGATGAAACAAATGTCATAACTCGCTCATCTCCATGTCCGGTATTTAGTAAGATGATCATTTTTTTTATTTTTTGAAATATTTTTATTTTAATTTATTTTTTCATGCTTTGAGAGATAATTTGATTCATAGAGGACATTATGTTTGAAGATATTATGCTCAATCTTCATGCTATCTAAAAATTAGTTATTTTTAAAAAATAATAGTTTCTATGATTTTATTATATTATTATGAAATTAAAATTTTCCTCTCATATGACCTTTTTATCAATTTTATTTTGTTATGTTTTGTTACTTTTATTTATCTTATTTTAACTTTAATATATATTTATGGAGTACTTAAATAATTATTTGTTACCATTTAAACTTTTTTATTCTTGTAATTATTTGTAATTACAATGTTGGGATGATTAGGACAAAAAAAAAGTCATTAGTCCCATGTCAATGATCTTTGTCAATTTTAAATATTTTAGGCTATTGCAGTTTTAATGAGGAATTTTGGTTCATAACATATTTAATGATTGACGTTGTTACTATCAATCTCCTTAGTATATTGAAATGAAACTTGCCTATACAAATTATAATATATTTAAAAGTTACATTTCAATTTGGTTATAAAGATATGTGATTCTAAATTTCTTCTCATGTGACCATTATGATGGTTAGATTTCTTTATATTATTTTGCTTCAATTTATCTTATTTCTACATTAGTACACATTGATTGAATATTAAAATAATAATTTGCTACAATTTATGCTATTTTTCTATCATATTTCATAATAATTTCTAATAAGGTGTGCTTTGGATGAAAAAATTATTTGCAACTATGCCTCAAAAAGCTCTATCCAATTAAATATATATATATATATATATATATATATATATATATATAT
This sequence comes from Vanilla planifolia, assembly GCA_023846275.1. Lineage (NCBI taxonomy): Eukaryota > Viridiplantae > Streptophyta > Magnoliopsida > Asparagales > Orchidaceae > Vanilla > Vanilla planifolia. The sequence continues at coordinate 198,708 of JAIUJO010000045.1, read as the reverse complement.
ATATATATATATATATATATATATATATTTAATAGTTTTTCTTTCAATATAAATACAAGAAGCCGAACAGGGGGATATTTTGTCATATTTTTCAAATGTTGTATGATGTAGTTGGGTTTGTACCTTGTCTTATTATTGAGGATATTACACCTGATCTCTTTAGTATCTTGGAATGAAAGTTTCTAACAGTATTTATCTCTCCTTTTTAGAAAGCTACATTAATTTAATTATATTATTATTTAGCTATAATTTTCTAGACATATGATTCTTACCTCACTTTAATTCTCTTATATTGCATTACCACAATCAATATAATTTTAGATTTAATAAAAATTTACTTAATATTATAATCATAATTTATTATTATTATTAAATAATATTTAATTTTTGAATTAAAAAATAATTCCAAAGAAAAATTCTTTATAATTTTTCCCAAAAATTCTTATAGATTTTCAAATGCTTTATGGCATATTTTGATTCATTAATGGCGTGATGATCGATGATGTTACACTAGATCTTTTTAGTATCTATAAACTTCATATTATTTCTTCATTTCTATAAACTTTATACTATTTCTTCAACTCTTTTGCTTTGTTTTGATATGCTATAAGGTAATTCTAAGTCTCCACCACATGACATTAACCTCACTTTTATTTGGTCATATTATATTGCTTCAATTTTACCTCTTACTACTTTAATTTATATTTTCATAATTTAAAAATAATATTTTACTTTTTTCTTATTTGCTTTGGTAATTCTCAATAAGTTCAAAACTAGATAAATCAAACTACATCTGGTTGGTCTAAAAAAATTGAATTAAATGTTCTATTTTTTATATTTTAAAATATTTTTTTGAAAGAGTATAGCATACATCATGAGGCATTTCATTTTATATTTGATTGGAGTATTGAGGATATTTTACTATTTCTTTTATGTCTAAAAATGGTGCTTAACAATAAAATTTATCTTATTTCTTTAAAGTTTGGCTTTGATGTTGATGTATTACTATATAACTCTAAATCTCATCTTATGTTACCCAAACTTCGTTTTTTTGCACATTATATTGTTTTAGTTTATCTTATTTCAACTATAATGTATATTTACTTCATTCAAAAACAATATTTTAATATTATTTTTTCTTATTTATTTTTTCATTTCATAGTAATTCTAATGATGTTTCAATCTATGAGGAAAAAATTAATTACATTAATCTTGAATAGCTCTATCTAACTAAATATTCTTTTTTAATAATTCTTTATTTTCTATTTTATATTATTTTTTTTTGTGTTATTGTCATTTCTATTTCTAATGTTTTCGATGATCAAGGATGTTACTCACGATTTGCTTAATTTCTTATAATGAAACTCTCTTATAGAATTTATCTATTTTTTAAAAATTTTGCTTTGATTTGTTTACATAAATGTGTCTCTCTAAATCTCATCTCTTACGAATTTTACATCACTTTGATTAGGTTATATTGTGTTATTTCAGCTTATCTAATTTTAACTTTAATACATATTTAATTAATATGAAATAACAAATTATTATTATTATTTTAATCCTATTTAGTTTTTGAATTCACAATAACTCTAGATGAGGTCTGCTTGAGCATGAATAGTCATCGTTAGACTCTTCATAATGTGCTTTATATAATTAAATATTTATTTCAATTGTAAAGGAATAATAATAAATTATTATATTAATATTTATTATATATATAAATATATATTGAAATTAAAATTAGATAAATTGAAGCAATGTAATATAATATAATTAAAATGATTTATTGCTTAAAGTAGAGTAAAGCTATCATTTTATATTAATACATCCAAATCAAAGTGGAAACTTAGGAGAACTAAGGATACCAAGTGTAATATCATTGATCATCAAACTAAACAGGAATCAAAATTACTTTTAAATCATGCCAAAAAATAGAAAAAGTATTAAAAAAAATATTAGAATTAACATTTAATTTGATATAGTTCACCAATACTAGTCCAATGATATGTATTTGTCTCGATTGGACCTCATTTTAAATTTTTATCACTTATCAAACAAAATAAGCATAAACAAATCACTATTTTAATAATAGCTAAACATATCTTAAAGTTGAATTGAGGTTAATTGAAGAAACGTATTAGTACTAAATAAAATTTTGGTATAGAGTACATGATAAGAGATTTGGAGATTCAAATAAATATAACTAAAAAAGAGGAAAATATAAAAGAATGGCAAATTATAAGGGAAAATTGCTCTTTAATACAAGTCCAACGAATCTCCTCTCCTCCATTAGTGCTTGTTTCAAATTACTACAAATTATAAAAGTAATTAAATATTAAAAACGATTAATTATTTTAATATTGAGTAAAAAGATGTTAAATTTCAATGTAGACAAATTGAGATAATGTAATGCAACCAAATGATGGTGATGTAAAGGACACGTGAGGGAGGACTAATGTTTCATAGTAATTAATCAAAATGAATGCAAAACAATTGAAGAAATGACATAAATTGTATTGGAATATTACATGCCAAGATGATAAAAAAAGGTGGAGTGTAACCACCTCAATCTTCAATTATTGTACAAATAAAAATATGCAAAAAATGATGCCAAACTCCAATAAAAGAAGATATTAAAGGATATAACAAAATAAATATTTAACAAATAAAGTTCAACGAGATGAGGGTAACGATGTTTGTTTCATCTCGATCTGATTTTTTTTGGAATTACTATGAATTAAAAATATAAAAATGAATAAATAATAAAAGATTATTATTTTAATATAAATTAGAAATATTAAGGCACCAATAGCATAGCTTAAAGCAACTAAATATAACCAAATAAAAACAATGTAAAGCTCACAAGAGAAAAGAATTGTAGCCTTGTCCTAATATAACAAACTCTAAGCAAAAACTTTGAAAGATAAGATCAATTTTATAGTAATGTTGCATTACAAACTACAAAGGAGATTCACACTAACATCTGGTATCATCAAGTCTAGTATGAAATAAAATATTTTTTAAAGTGAGCAAAAGTAAGAAAAATAAAAAATAATAATATAAAAATGAATATTAAATTATTATGGATCATTGAGTTTTGTCCAACAATGTTTCTTCCATTTGGATTAGACCTTGTTAGGAATTAATTACTATGAATTACAAATTTAAAATTGCACGAATAAAAAAATAATTATTTTAAACACAAGTACGTACATATTAAAGCTAAAATAATGTAACTTCGAGCAATTTAATATAAGGAAAACTAAGTGGGGTCAAGGTCACATTATAGAAAATTTAGAGTTCAATAGAAATGAAGAAAATAAAAGCAAAACTTTTGATGAAATTAGAAATTTGAAATAGAGAGATTTTATTTTTAGTAAAAAGAAAATATATTATAAAAACATAAATAAGAAAAAGAAACCCTATAAGTGTTATATGAGAAATTAATTAGAGTTTTAGAATAATATAACCAACATAAATATAATGTTTGAGGAAATTAGTTAAATTATATGAGAAAGTTCTTTTCTACAATGCTATGGTTATTGACTACAATATTTTAAACCATTAGATCAAGTTCTAAACATTTAACAGAATAAATCTTGTTAAGAAAATGTTAGCATTCATATTGACTCCATTAGACCATATTCAGAATTACTCAAATTACAACAGTAATTAAACAAAATAAAAAAATATTAATTTAATATTAAATAAATTTATATTAAAGTTGAAATGAGTTAAATTTAAGAAAAATAATGTAACCAAACAAAAGTGATGAAAACATCACACAAGTGCAGAATTAGATTTTGACTGTAATACATCTAATCAAAGAAAAACATTTATAGAAATTTGATAAAATATATAGAATAGTAGAAATCAAAGGTATGGAGAAGATCAAGCACAACCTCCTCAATCCTAAAATTGGGCAGGAAGCTTCATAAAGCATTGGATAGAGATTGTTAAACGTAGTCCAATGACCTTTGCTTCATCTGATTAGACTTTGATTGAAATTACAAGACTTACCAATAAAAAAATAAATAAATAATAATAATTATTATTATTATAATATTAAGAAAACATATATTATAGATAAAATAAGATATTTGAAGTAATATAATATAACCACATCGAGTAAATATAAAGGTGACATGAGATGAAGTTTAAATTACATATTAAAGCAACCAAATCAAAGCAAAAAATTTTAATTAATGAGATAAATATTATGGAAATTTTGGGACACCATAATATTAAGGAGATTTAATGTAATGTGCATGTTTATCAAATAAGGTACAAATAAATATATCTCATAAAGCATGCCAAAAACCTAAAAAATAAAGAAATATAAAAATGATTATTTAATTAATAAAGGTTGTCAAAACTAATCCAATGATATTTGTTTCTTCTCCAATAGACTTTTTTGGAATTACAATAATTTATAAAACAATTCATTATAAAAAATAATAATTTTTATTTTAATGCTAACCAAATATATATCAAAGTTGAAATAAGAAAAATTAAAGTAATGTAATAAAACAAAATAGAAGTGATATAAATCTCATATCATGGAAGAATTATAACTTCATTATAACATACCCAAACAAAATCAAATGCCTTAACGAAATAAAATTAATTATACTAGAAAGTTGTATACAAGATACTAAATAAATAGAGTCTCACATTCTCATTCACAAAATTATGCCTAAAGAGCAAAATGTCATAAAAAATGCAATACTCTAGAAATTTTTGTGTTAAAAAAATATTTAATTGATAAAGCTCATTAGTTGTGTCGAAAGACATTTCTTTCCACATTATTATGTATAATTTCAAATTATTTTCAATCACTATTGAGAATAACCTTAAATAATTACAAATTATTTTATAATATTAAATATTAATGTATTAAAGCTAAAATTAGGTGAGTTGAACAAATATACCAGAACAAAATCAATTTGAGATAAGGGTTACATGAGTAGGGAATTATAATTTCTTTATGATAAAAACAAATGTAAGAAAAAACATTCAAAAACAATAAAGTGATTGGGTAGAGAATTTAAAAAAAATATTTAAAAAGAAATGAATTTGTAACTAGGTAGACCTCATTGATATTAGTCCAATGACAAATGCTTTCTCCATTGAACCTCGTTTGGAATTACTAGAAATCACCAATTAAAAAAAGAATTAATAGAAATAAATTTTTTTAATATTTAGTAAATATATAATATAGAAAAAATGACACAATTTGAACTAATGCATTATATGGAAAAATATGATAATTTGATAGATTGTGTAGAAAAGTTACATTTTAAGATAATATAAAGAGCAAGTATAACATAGTTAATCAACAAATGAACTAAAAATCAAAATATCTCATAAATCAATAAAAAATTCTAGAAGATTTAATACAAAGAATATAATAATGAATTTTGAATTGACTAGAACTCTTCAAGGTGATGGCAATAATTTTTATTTCATCTCGCCCAAACCTCGTACGAAATAACTATTAATTATTAGTAAAAATAATAAAAAATAATGATAAATTACTATATTAATGTTAAAGACAAAAAATAAAGCTTAACTTAGATAACATAAAGCAATGCAATACAAAAAAATAAATGTAATGTAATTGTAGCAAAACAACAATTTTGGATAGACTATACAAAACTTTTGCATTCCGAGATATTAAGATCTAGCAGAACATTCTCGAATGTCAAATATAGTATGAATATACATTATTTTGAATAACTACAAATAACCATTGTAAAAAGCGTAATAATAATGACTTTCAATTTTTAATATCAAGTAAATGTATATTAAAGAAAAAAAAAGAAAAATTTAGCATCTATAAGAAAACCTAATCAAGGCAATACAAAGGACACAAAAGTAGAGATTTAGAGTTATATAAAAATAAAAGAAAATTAAAGCCAAAAATATTCTAAACTGTGAAACAAAAAATTTTATTAGAAAGAGCTCATTGAGTTATGTTCAACATCTATTTTGTTCTACGGGACATCGTTAGGAATTATTATGAATTTTTAAAATAAATAAAATAAATAAAGAAAAATTATTATTTTAATATTAAGCGAAAACATATGAAAGAGAAAATAAGATAAGTTAAAGCATTATAATACAACAGAATCGAAGATAAGTCAATTTCACTTAGGTGAATATTTAGAGTTAAATGATAATATTACAAAATTTTGCATAAAACTCTAAAAAACCATAGAAAATAAAATATTTCAAAATCATCAATATGAACATTTAGTTAGATAGAGCACATTGATATGAGTCCAATAATGCTTGTTTCTCCTACATTGGATCTCATTTCAAATTACGTTGATTTACAAAATCTATTAAGCAAAAAAAATAATAAATCATTGTTTTAATATTAAGTGAATTAGTATTAAAGTTGAAGTGACTTGAATTAAGGCATTATAATTCAACTAAATCAAAGAAATGTAAAGGTCATTTGAAAGGAGGAAAGTTGAAGAATATATATCAAAATGAAAGTGAAGCATTTGAAGAAAATAAATAATCTATGGGGAAAGTAGCATAACAATATATTTGGTGATCGAGTGTAACCTTTCTTATTGTAAAATATCATATAAAAGAAAATTTCTAATAAATCATCCCAAATTATTTGGAAAAAACATTTAAAAATAGAGAAATGAATATACAATTAGAGTGAGGTCATTAAGAAGACTCCAACAACATTTACTTCATGGACATTATACCTCATTTGGAATTACCATGAATTATTAATATCAATAGGCACAAGTAATAATAAATTATTTTTCTAAATAATAAAAATTTTATTAAAAAAATAAATGATAGAAAATGAAGCAATATATTATAAACAAATAAAAGCATAAAATTTAAAAATGTGATAAATTATGAGGAGAAGTTGTATTCAATAATAAATACTAAGAAGATTGAGTGTAATACGCTCAATCATCAAATTAGGTGCAAATAAAATACAATAATAGAGCTAATCGAGATGAGTCCAACGATATTTGTTTCACCTTAATATGTCATCATTCGAAATAAATGTTAATTACAAAACTAAACAAGGATAAGAAATTATAAATAATTATTTTCTTTTTAAAAAATTATATGTTAAACATGAAATAAATAAATTGAAGCAATACAATATAAGTAAATTTAATTGATGTAATGATGTAATGATGAAATGAGAGGAAAATTCGAGTTTCATAGTAATATATTCAAATCAATGCAAAACATTTGATGAAATTTGATAAATTATGAGAGAAAGTTGTATGCAATGATACTAAGAAATCAAGTGTAAAGCTCTTGATTATAAAATAAAATTCCAATTTAAATATATTATAAATAAAATTAAATTCATCAAATAAAATATTTTAAAATATAAAACAAAATATTTAATTTGTTGAAGCTCATCAAGATGAGTCCAACAATATTTTACTTATCTTAATCAGTCATCTTTTAGAATACTTTGAATTATGAAAGTTAACAAGTATAAATAAGAGTAAATTATTATTTAATTATAAAATAAATATATACAAAAGCATAATTAAGATATAAAAGCAACATGAAATACCCAAACAAAATAGTTAAAATGGTTACATTACAAAATAAGAAAATAATGGTTTCAAAGTAATATAACAAAATCAAATTGATGCATTTCATTAGTAAGATAAATTGTACAAGAAAGTTGCATTCTAAAATACTAATGAGATTGACAACAATATCCTCTATTATAAAACAAGGTATAGGTAGAAATGCTTTGTAATATGCCCAAATAATAAAAACGAAACATTTAAAAATGTAAAAATAAATTTTAATTAGTTGGGCATTGTTAAGGGAAGTAAAATGATGCTTCTTTCGTCTCAATTTGACTTTGTTTGTACTTACTATGTATTACCAATGTAAATAACCATAAGTAATAAAGAAACTATTATTTTAACACAAAAGAAATATATATTTAGTTGAAATATGAAAAATTTAACCAAAGTAATACAAATAAATTAAAGCAACATAGTGGTAAAATTATAAAAGAATTAGTGTTTCATAGTAACGTTAATAAATCAAATGCAATTTCAAAAAATGAGAATTAATGTTACTTTATAGCTACAAATCTCCTCCTTAATCATCAAATTATTTTCAATCAAAATACCTTATAAAATGTGCCAAAATCTAATGAAATAAAATATTTATAAAACTATTTAATTTAATAGAGCTGGTTAACATTAGTCCAATGATTTTATTTCATCTTAGTCAGACCTCAATAGGAATTTTTTTAATTATAAAAAAAATAGTATAAATAATAATACAATATCATTTTAATGGTAAGTTAATGTATATTAAGAGTTAAATAAAATAAATTATGGGAATGCAATGTGTCAAATTTAAGCTAATATAAAGTTTGGAAGAGTAGAAATAAAGTGTTACATTATAATATAATCAAATAAAAAAATAAATAATGAGGTAAATTTTATGGAAATGTTACTATTTGAGATATTAAGAAGATTGATCATAACAACCTCAATCATTGTATTATTTAAAATTCAAATGTCCCAAAGATGATGCCCAAACCCTCAAAAATAAAATATTTAAAAAATATAAAACTTGATATTCCATTTGTTAGTGCTTATTGAGATAATTTGTGTGCCAGTTGTTTTCCTTTGATGTGGTGGCCATCTCTCAAGCTCCCACTCTAGAATTGAACACTAAATCTTTGTAACCCATCACCACCATGGTAGGCCCTTTCTGACCATAGAAAGTTGATAGGGCAGAAATTTCAATGATGCATCATCGACACGAAGGTCCTGTGATCTGACAAGTTATCATGAATGTCAAGGAGTCGGGCAAAAGCCTTCATCAACCTTTTACCTAACAAATGCATCCCTTTCAAAAGTCAGATTTTGGTGCATGTATTAGCCCTTGAATTATTATGGTTATCTGAGTAGCAAGTACCATCTAGCAAACTTTAACTTGTTTAATGAGCCATTTGTAGTTTCACAATCTAAAATTATTTATACTTACAAATGCATGGCTTAATATTTGAGAGTGCATATGACTATTGGCAGGATCAACCAGGTAAATTACAATGATAATGCACCAGGTAAAATCCATTGTCCCAATTAACATGTTCTTCATGTCTTGTGATAACTTACTCAAAGGAAGAGCAAATGCTCCCAATTTGAGATACCATCCTCTAAGTTTCAAAACATTGCCTATCAACAATTGCATTTAGTAAGGACAACCCTACTTGGCAGAGAACGAAAAGATTGAAATGAATGATTTCCATCTCCATGCAAACAAGAGAGCAGGCATGACCATGCCTTCAACGGTAGTACAAAACATTGTAGTTCCAACACTGGAGTGTTGTGGCATCATAAAAATGATTGAATGGAACTACCCATTCGATAGATAAGCAAAAGAAATATGAATTTCCTCAAAAAGAAGGTTCAATCAAGTGACAAAGCCCTACTAATATAATGGCTGACCACACCAAAAGGTAGCTATGCCATACAAAGCAGCACCACAAAAAATATCCATTGTGCAAAAATGGTCACACGTCAATCGAATTCCATTAGCCCAAAGAGCCTCAAAGATGTACAAAAAAGAAACACAAAGGGTCTAATTAGGGATGAAGGCCTTAGCAACACCTGTATTGTATGATAAGAAATACTTGGCACAATGTGCAAAAGGAATAGCCTGCTAAACCGACATAAAGCCACGCAAAAATTGTACCACTTGAAGACACCTCTTTAGCAACACCTCGTTCCTACATTAGCATTCCTAAGATATGATAGGTCAAAAAGAGTCACACATTTCTCAAATAAAGTGACACTACATGAGGAAAGCCACAACAACTAGTACCAAAAAGGGATTGAACATGGACGACAAGGACTTGTCCAAGCGCTAGGGGCTACACCAAACCTTCACTAATACACGTTGCCCAAATGAAAGTGCAAAGAGCATCAATTAGAATAGTGAATAGCCCCACTCTCCACCATGAAAGTGCACTGCTTAGGCAGCAACCTGCATGCTCAAACCCTAGCATACATTACACATCTATGTGGTAGCAATCTGTAGTGCTAAAAATCAAGAAACAAGCTACTCTTTGTGGTTCAAACAAGTCTCCCGCACAGGTCACGACTGAGCCTGGGCAAGCAGTGCATTGGCATACACCCCGGACCAACAGCGTAGGGCTACGACTATAGCCAAGAGTGCTTAAATAATTTGAGCACATTGAACCATCCACCTTCCACTTTGGTGCAGGAAGCACTACATCAACCCTCCTACATGCGAATTATTCATTACGATAATTCTGAACAAGACAAGACAACCAATAGGTAATCAAACTTATCCATGCACCAGGAGTATGCAGTGCAAAATTTCTCATAAACGTTACACTTCTAGAACCAACATTCCACACATGATGGCAGTAACTGAGGGCCCTCAGAGAAGACACCCACTGTGTGTAAGTAGGCATGCCATAGTGCACACACCCTGTGCACTGGCACTACATATGCTTAAACCATACCTTATATTGAACCTAAAATCATAGAATTTTCTACAAGCCAAATAGCATTTAATAGATTGGTGTAGATAAATGCCAACACGAGCGGGTAGTGAAAGCCATGCCATCAGAGCTAGGCACTGACTTGTAGCCCAAAATGCTTAAACCCTTGGCAAAATGACTCATCCAACTTCCAATATTGCTGTAGGCCACACAGCCTACAATATTCCTAATAGTAGATTGCATATTACATCAACTCTATCAAGGAAGAAGATAAGACCACAAATAATTAATCACCTTAACCATATGTCAGCAACTCGTAGTAGTAAAAATACCAAAAAAAAGTTATAATTAGGGTCCTCACATGCCATGCTCATAGGTTGTTTCTGAGAATGCATGGACATGGACCCCACGTGCAAGAGAAGGTTGGCCACTGTTCGAGCATGTGGTGGATAGGCACTACGTGATTAAACCATACTGAAGATTGGAACAACAATTTTACACTACTCTACAGGCAACACTACATCTCACATTCCCCCCTGTGAATTGTATATTTGCAAAATTTCTGTCACGAAAGAAGGCAAGGCTATATATAGGTAATTGCCCGATCCCAGGGGTAGAAGCACATAGAGCTAAAAACTCTAATAAAAGTTATAATTTTCTAAAGACAAATGACATGGGCACACTTTCACCTCAATGCACATCAATAGGACACCACACACGTGCATTGTGCACATGACTATGCATAGCACCACCAGTGCTCTATGAAGGATACAACCAAAAATGTGTAAATTGTTGCACATTTTGCCCCATCAATCTTTCACTTCATTGCAAGCCACATAGTGTCACACATTCCCACATGCAGATTTCATATTCTAATGAATTTGTCGATGAATGAGGCAAGTCTACTAATAGGTAATCGCCGTATCCCTGCTACAGCAGCCTGCTTAGCTAAAAATATTGATAAAAATTACAATTTTCCTAAGACAAATGATGCAGGTGCATGTTGCACCTCAGCAAGCAGCAATAGGCAACACTGGCATGCACGATGCACATGCGTATGCACAGGACAACTAGTGCTCTGCAAAGGATACAACGCAAAATGCGTAAACCATTGCACATGTTGAATTGTCCATCGTTCACTTCGTTGCAAGCCACTTAGTGTCACACATTCCCACATGCAGATTGTATATTGTGACAAATCTGTCGATGAATGAGGCAAGTCTACATAAAGGTAAACATCGTATCCCTGCAATAGCAACTCGTAGGGCTAAAAATCTCGATAAAAGTTGCACTTTTCTGTCACTAAATGATGCAAGTGTTCATTGCACCTCAGTGCATTAGATAGAACACATCATGTGTGCGAGGTGCACATGCCTATGTACAGCACCACCAGTGCCTTGCTAAGGATTCAATCGAAAATGAGTAGACCATTGCACATGTTGTACCATCCATCATTCACTTCACTACAGGCTACACAGCATCACACATTCCCATATGCTGACTATATATTGTGAAAAATCTATCGATGAATGAGGCAAGTCTAATAATAGGTAATCTCCATATCCAAGCGGCAGTAGCTCACAAAGTTAAAATCCTGTTAAATGTTACACTTTTCAGCTACCAAATGACGTGGGTGCAAATTGCACCTCAGTGCACAATGATAGGCACTGTATGTGCATGCGGTGCACATGCCTGCACGAAGCACCATCAGTGCTCTGTGAGTGATACAATCCAAATGCCTAAACCATTGCAAATGATACACCATCCATCTTTCAATTTGCAGTCCGTTGCACAGCATCACACATGCCCACTTCCAAATTATATATTGAAGCAACTGTTTCAATGAATAAGGCAAGTCTACTAATTGGTAATCGCTGTATCCCTGTGACAGCAGCTCGCAGAGCTAAAAATCCCAATAAAGCTACACTTTTCTACAACAAAATGTCACAGGTGCACATTGCCACTAAGCGTCCACAAACAAGACATCACATGCATGCAAAGTGCACATGCCTACATGCAGCACCGTCAGTGCATTGGCACTATATTATTAAACCACACCAAAGAATAGAAAAAAAATCTTACACTAGTCTGTAAGCTGCACTGCGTCCCACATTCCCACCAGCGAAGTGTATATCTGTGAAATTTCCATCATGAAAGAAGGCAAGGCTCTCTGTAGGTAATCATATGATCCATGGGGCAGCAGTCTATAGAGCTAAAAATCCAGATAAAAGTTACATTTTCTGAGGCCAAATTTTGTGGGTGCACATTGCACCTCAGCATGTGGCAATAGGTGACCATGCACGTGCACGGTGCACATGCCTGCGTGTTGCACAATCAATGCTCTACGAAGAATTCATCCAAAAACACTTAAATCATTTACAAAACCATCCATCTTTCACTTCACTGTAGGCCACATAGTGTTACACATTTCCACTTCTGGATTGTATACTGCGGCAAATCTATCAACGAATGATTCAACTCAACCAATAAGTAATCACCTTATCCGTGCGATAGCAACCCACTGAGCTAAAAATCTAGATAAAAGTTACACTTTTCTGAAGCCAAATGAGTGGGAGGACATTGCACTTCAAAAAGTGCCGATAGGAGAACTTGCCTGCACGTGGTGTACATGCCTGTAAGCAGCACCATCAGTGCTCTGTGAAGGATACACCAAAACGTGCAAACCATTGCACATGTTGCACCATCCATCTTTCACTTCACTGTAAGCTGCACAGTGCCACATATTCCCACTTGTGGATTGTATATTGGGACAAATCTGTCGATGGATAAGGCAAGTCAACCAATAGGTAATCGCCGTATCCCTACGACAGCAACCCATAGAGCTAAAAATCCTAATAAAAGTCACATTTTCCTATAGCCAATTGATGTGGGTGCACATTGCACCTCGACGGACGCTGATAAGCCACCGTGTGTATGCAGGGTGCACATGCCTATGCGCAGCAACACCAGTGCCTTGTGAAGGATACAACCACAAAAACTTAAACCATTGTAAATGTTGTACCATTCTTCTTTCACTTCGCCACAAGTCACAAAACGTCACACATGCCCACTTGTAGATTGTATATTGCTACAATTTTGTCGACCAATTAGGCAAATCTTCCAATAGGTAATTGTTGTATCCCCACGATAGTAACCCACAGAGCTAAATATCTTAATAAAAGTTACACTTCTCTGAAGCCAAATGATTCGGGTGCACATTGCACCTCAGCACGCACAGATAGGCCATGACATTCGGGTGCGGTAGTCATGTCGGGATGTTGCACCATCTGTGCCTTGTCACTATGTGATTAAACCATATAGAAGATTAAAACAACAATCTTACACTAGTAAGCTGGCCGCACTACATCCCACATTCGCACTTGTGAAGTTTATATTTGTGAAATTTCCATCACGGAAGAAGGCAACGCTACTTGTAAGTAATCGCCAAATCCCGTGGGCAACAGCCCATAGAGCTAAAAATCCAAATAAAAGTTACACCTTTTTGAAGCCAAATGATGAGGGTGCATGTTGCACCTCAACGCACGCTAATAGGCAACCGCGCCTGTGCATGGTGCACATACCTACGCGCAACACCACCAGTGATCTGCGAAGGATACAACCCAAAATGCATAAACCATTGCACATGTTTCACCATCCTTCTTTCACTTCACTACAGCCTGCAAAACATTACACTTTCGCACTTGTGTATCATTTACTGTGACAAATCTGTCAACAAATGATGCAATTCTACCATTAGATAATAGCTGTATCCCTGTAGTAGTAGCCTACAGAGCTAAAAATCCAGATAAAAAGTTACAATTTTCTGCAGCCAAATTACATGGGCACATGTTACACCTCATTGCATATCGATAGGCCAAAATGTGCATGCACGTAGATAGGCAAAGACTTGTGCTCATGCCTCTAGGCCCCTACACATGTGTGTGCCGATGTGACACCATGCGTTCCAGATGTGCGCATGCTTGTTCATAGCACCATCAATGCTCTGAGAAGGATACAACTCAAAATGTAGAAACCATTGCACATGTTGCACCATCTATCTTTCCTTTCTCTGCAAGCCACAAAACGTCGCACATTCCCACTTGTGGATTGTATATTGTGACAAATCATTCGATGAATGAGGTAATTCTACCAATAGGTAATTGTTATATCCTCGTGGCAGTAGCCCACAATGCTAAAATACTAGAAAAAAGTTACACCTTCTTGTAGCCAAATGACACAGGCACATGTCGCACCTCTGCGTGTGTCGATAGGCCACTGCGAACACAAGTACTGACAAGCCCCCACGTGAGAGCACTTGGACAAGCCCCAACGTGAGAGCACGTGGACAAGCCCCCAAAATCGATAGCCCTCTGTGCATGCATTGACAAATATTTCACTGCATGCACGCACGTGGTGCACATGCCCATGTGCAGCACCATCAGTGCTTTGTGAAGGATACAACCCAAAATGGTTAAACTGTTGCTCATGATGCACCATCCATCTTTAACTTTGCTCAAGCCTGTACTGCATCACCCATGCACACTTGTGGATTATATATTGCAAAATTTTTGAAGAGCAAGGATGCAAGACTAGCTATAGGTAATAAAATTTTCCATGCCGCAGTAGCAAGCAGCTATAAAAATCTTGAAAAAAAATGTTACTATTTTGTCTGCACTAAGTGGAATACGTTGCTGCTGTGTGCCCGTGAAAAGGCCCCCAGGCCTAAGCAAACACACAACATTGCACATGGAGAGGCAGTGCTTCATGGGTGCACTTAAGGAGGCCATCACTCATGCACGCATTTAGACAATGTGCAACTTGCACTAGCCATATTTCGTATTAGACCAATTATCTTAAACATTTCTACAGGCCACATAGTATCCTACATACCCACTCCTAGATTATATGTTGCAACAATTCTATCAAGAGGTAAGAGTCCCAATAGTTTATCACCTTATCCATGCGACAGTAGCCTGTAGTTCATAAAATCCCAAAAAATGTTATACTTTGTGGCCCCACATGAAGTGCATGGAAGTTGCTGTTGAGCACACAGATAGGCCTCAAGTGAGCTCAAAATGAACCAAGCAAACAAAAGCATGCAAAATGTCCTTGAACATGCTCGGATAGTGCACCGCGTGTGCTCAAAAGGTCCCTTGTGAGTGTGCCCACCATCCTCCACATGCGCACACAGATAGATTGCAACACAAGCACTGTGATGTAGTGCACTCAATGCTGTGACAGTTGTGTTGCTCCAACTGTGCTTGGATAGGGTCTCAACCCAACACGCACAAGCCATAGAGCAAATAAGCATGTTCATAAAACAAAAATAGGCATTACTTTAAAAATTTGAGTGATGAAGCCAGCAAAATTTTTCAATCCTTTTATAGAGCTTTTGAGGTCATTCCACAAATCCACAAATCGGATATTACGAAGTGAGGCATAAGCCTTTCACCAAAATAGAGCCACCAAGGGGCACATCGCAAAGGCAGTTTCACAATACTTGCACAAAAGTATTCTCACAAAGTATTATAATAAAGTGAGCTAAGTCAAGCTATTGAGAGAAACTGAGCAAGCGAACAAACAAGAAAGCTCATATTTTTGCTCAATAAAAACTCATATGACTTCAACCTATCATAAAGAGGCGGGATGAATCTACTGTAACATTGGGTTGGATCTTAGTGGATCATTATAGTAAGGCCACTCTACCACTTATAATGCCTCATCTCAAATTTAAGTCATCTACAAAGGATTCTACCCATCGTTCATTCTTAACTATCATTTCTTGTGGTGTCCGTGCCATCCAACTTTCTGCGACACAAGACGGCCGTGGTCTTGTGCCTTAGGGGCGCTGAGCCCCTACTACAGGCCAACAGGAAAATGATAGTCCTAAGCACCTCATCTTAATATGGATTCTAACTTAAAGGCATTCAGTCATAATCCTACACATGATAGCTTCAAATGACTAGCTTTTTCACCAAGTGCGATTACCAATTGTGTGAATCAATGGTTCCACTCATACTAGGTTGAATTATTATCACGACAAATTCATCAGTAAGGTAAAACTAACCTTTCTCATGATGGTCTAAACCTAGCTCACATTTCCTATTAGTTGGTGAAAAATCCAAAACTTGGTGAATTCGACTTTACAATGATAGGAAGACCCAGCATCGAAGGATAAAAAAGCAACATCGTTATGAATGCTTGGCTGTCACAAGCCAGTTATGCCTGTGGTAACTTTTTTGACACCTCTAGCATCAAATTTTGAAAGCCTAAAGGATTGATATGTCATGCTTTCATTGTTTGTATTAACACTAGAAATCAGAATCGAACGAGTTGTTCAACTCATCATAGGACACCTACGTTATCTTTTAATAGATGTGTTGCCCCAACCAAACTCCCACCTGATAATGTCTTTTGCCCAGATGGACTCACTGAGGTGAGACTTGGAAGCAAAAGGAGGAGTTGGGCCCCAACCTCCACTTCAAGGAATAAGTAAAAGAATGTTAAAAATTGTGGTATTTAAATTCCATTGATAAGTTGACTCTTACTTAGGCTACACCTCTCAAGTTATTTCAGAAAGTCAGATTAGAGTCAAGCTCAATAAGTCTTCTTTCCTTAATGATTCTGTCAAACCCATTCTCTTGGCTGTGGTCCCACTAGATTGTAGATAGGGACAATGGAAATCTCTTTAATCCATTCATGCATGTCATTAATTACATGACGAGACATTTGGCTACCTTAAGAGAGTTAAAGTTACTCCACTAATTACTCATGCTTTATTGAATTTCTTCACTTTGACATTTAGAGCACTGGCGAGAAATCACATTACGTGAGCACTCTTGAGGATGATTGCAATGCTTTTTTTTAATTAAACAGCTAGATTCCCCATGCCCATAATAAGTTCTGAGTCGATTGTTCGACGCTTGGGGAAGGCCCTCGTAGGGCGGCTCCAAATTTGTCCCTCATCTGGCACGCATCGACCAACTCTCACAATGCAACCAGGTCAAGCAGTAGATCGATAGCCGAGGCATTCGGGATTGGCACTCCCTTGCCAAACCCTTAGAGCCAATCCTTTTCACATTGTCGTGGATGCATTTTGTCGACTTTTCTTTCCTACATTGTTCCATCAATGAGAGGCTATTCACCTTAGAGACCTAATGCTGTAAGGAGTATGATCAAGCACAGAAGGTGCTTAGCAATCTAGATTTTCAAGGGTCTCCAGGGGCACATTCGACACTGCTAAATATGTGGTGCACTTCCAACCGTTTGGCCCTACCTCTAATTGAGCCGTCTCTAGGGTTGACAGGCTATTAAGAAGAAAAGATAACTCTTCCCAATCCCCCACTGACGTCTCTGGACCAATTGAAGTTGCTATCGACTACCACATCTTAGCTCGAGAATTTTAATTCTACTCCCTTTCAAAGCTCGTACCAAAGGGCACTCTCTGACGGGTTTCCCTTATCTCTTAAGATCAACTACCCCATGTTCAAGTGTCATTCACATGGAACCTTTTCCTTCTTCAATCTTCAAAATTCTCAACTAAATATTTGTTACTACCACAAAGATCTACACCGATGGACACTCCAAGTTGGCTCATGCCTTAAATTTTGCAGCTACTGTTGCACCCTCCCACTCATTATGGACTTGCATTGCTCTGACGGTATGGTGTGGTTCGCACAGTAAAATGCCATCCATTTTTGGGGCTAGTTTGTTCAATAGGTTAGTTGTTATACACTCCTTAGCAGATTTCAACTTCCATGACCACCGTCCTACTGTCTTAATCGACCAACACCTTTTCTGAGCTCTAGGTTAACACATAGTTAGACACTGTAACCCAGCTTTTGGTTCATCCTATATTGCTAGTCATGCTTACCAAAAATGGCTCACTTGGATCTTGGATTCCTTGGCTCAACTCATTAAAGCAAAACATCTTAACTATTTAAAGTTTGAGAATAGGTCTAGGGAATTGTGCCCTTGATGCCTCTAACCATTTGCTTTACCCGATAGAACTCTGACTATAGCTCCAGCTATCCTAAGGAAACTTCAAAGGGAACCAGCTACTAGATGGTTCGATTAGTCTTTTGCTCTTATGCCCAAGTTAGACAAAAGATTTGCAAGTTAGTGTCATTGTGGGCCTCTACCAGAGTTTCCTCCAGCTTTTCAGCACTCAGGCATAGTTCACCATCTTTTGGATCACGACAGTCGTGCTTTCACTGGAACCCTTCACAGAAGATTTGTGTTAGTTGATGGCTCACCCTTGAAAGGAGGATCCCATTAATCAGCTTCCTTGTGTCTTTCAAGCTTACAAACCCATTAACAGGCAAGCATGAGAGACTCATTGGTCCATGTTTCAAGACAGGTTAGATGGGGAGCACACAGGCCATCACCCATGCACATGGTGTTGCTAAGGCATGCCTTAATTGTGCAAGCTATGTGACTACCTACCATGATGATTTGATCTTGTGCGACCTGTACCTAGGCTTGGTCACCATGATTACCAGAGATGGTCTTTTCCTCGAGCCGTGCAACAAACCGTCATTGGACATTCTGCATCCAGCTGAGGCACACCGCTGACCCCCATCTGCTTCCCTCCTGATAATTTCTAGCACTCTTTGACTCTTTTTTCAAAGTCCTGTTTATCTTTCCCTCGTGGTACTTGTTCGCTATCAGTCTCTCGCAATTATTTAGCCTTGGACAGAATTTACCATCCAATTTGGACTGCATTCCAAAACAACCTGACTCACTTACAGTGCCTCATGTAGCAACAAATGGCAAGCCAAAATTAGGTTCTCACCCTCTCCAGCACCCCTTTCTAGGGAGACTTGTTCCTTATCTGTCATTGAGGATGCCTCTCAAGACTACACTTTAGGCTTTAGGATGCCTGATTTCCAAACTGCTTGTCTAATTTCGCTCACTGTTACTAAGGTAATCCTTGTTAGTTCCTTCTCCTCCACTTATTTATATGCTTAAACTTAATGGGTAGCATCACCTAACAAGAGGTCAAGATTCTACATAATGGAGCATGGAGTTCGACCAGGGAGGGGCATCTCCTTGTTGCCCTACAACTTCGATTCTTGCTGGCCAACACCACAACGGTCGTGGCATCCACTTTTGACCATGTTGATAGTTGACCATCACCTAACTCCTCAACATGCCATGCAACAGCATGGGGTGCCATCAATCACCTCTAAACTAGGGCCTGGGACCCAAACCAATGATTCAAAGCTTTCGCAAGAAGAGACAGGTCGCATTACACCCATGCAGCCGTGCCCTCAGCTTGCATCCTCGGGTGCAACTTGCATTAAAAAAATGGATGGTTCAAAGGATTCTGTAATTCACAACATGTATTGCATTTCACCACATTTTTCATTGGTGCAACAGCCAAGATATCCATTGTTAAGAGTTTTTCAATGTTCAATTGCTAAGCCTCATTAGAGTTGATGATGCAAACCATGCTCCTCTATAGCCTTAACATTTTCTCCCCATTAGCACCTAACCATGCCCAAAAGTTGTTGTTTATCCCCTATATAATTGAGCTCCAAATGAAAGAAAGGGAACTTGCTATGAAATAAAGTGACAACAAACAATCATCGCACACCCACATGTTGGATATATCACTCCATTATTCGTACCTCTCGAGATCCTTCCACAGGTTCACTACAAAAACCTTGTTATGACTTCTCCTTCCTCTAAATGATAAGATTCAATGGACTCTGGTTGAGTCACACGTGGCAAACCAACTACATTACAACGATCCAAACACTTCACTAGACCATTCAATCGATAGAAGTGACAGGTGGTATGTGCAAAGGGTGGGGATGTAATCAACACGAGTTGATGACTCGTGCTTACTAAGAATTCCTTATTGAAGACCAATCATTGCAATGATTTATCTCCATCGTGATGAAATGTTCATAAGATTACCTAGACCATTTGACCGAGGCAATGGACTCGTTGAATACATAAGTGTAGCATACGTGCAGTCGAGAACATCTAAGAGCTGTGATCTTGTTTGTTAACAAAATTAACCAGACAAATTACTCCACCAACTAAGAATAGTCATGCATCACCATCCACAGAGTCAATAATGAGCTCTCAATCTATCAATTCCTATTATGTCTGAACCTAGAAGCTTCCCAGTGTTGAGTCAAATTAAGTTGTAGACTCTACTCCTGGTGGTGCCCTTCCATCAATTCTTATAAGTTTTAGTCTTGTGTGGGTGATCCTAAATGATACCTTTGTGAGGGTTTTGATTTCTACATTTTGTCAATGTTCAGTGTGTGTGGTGCATTGTAGCTACTTCTCTAGTGCTCACACATCGCATACACTCGCGCTTTGCTTCTGTGCTTCAGCCTTGTGGCCTTTATTGTGGGCTTGCAGGTGCATGGCACTTCTGCACACTGGGAGACTAATTGCTGCATCTGGAGGTTTCAGTGTGCGTGGATTACTGTTCGTTGAAGAATTGTGCCTTGCATGTAGGGTGCAAGTAACATTGCATGACCTTTCTAGTTTTAGGTTTTGCTGTGCGCCTTCGCAATTATGAGGCAAATTGGGGATGACGACCTAATTGGGGTGCATTTTTGAAATTTCAAATTTTTAATTTTTAGAATTTTGGAAAATTCTAAAATGTAGGAAAATCAATTTTTTTTTAATCTGAGGCATGCTGAGGTGCTGAAACACAATTCATTGCCTATTCTACGTCACAGTGAGGGTTATCTCTGCCCCTTGTAATTTTAATTCCACGTGTGTTGTGCTGCTAGTGTAGCTCTATGCCACTATACCTAATGATAATGCGCAGTGTTGCTCCTGACTTTGCAATTATTGATATTGCATGGTTGCTGTTGTGATTTTCTATAATTTTATTTGCTAGTGCAAAAAATTGTAATAATACAGGGATGCAGTACTGCATCCTCTACTTGCTGATGGAAGCTCTGCATCTTTAGCAATTACTGGGATTACTGCTGCACTTCTTGAGATTGCTATTTTCTTTGAGCCATTGCCCCTACACTTAATTTTGTATTTGTAAGCATTGTGTTGTTGTTTGATTGGTGTGTCCCTGCACTGGAGTTTCACTGCTACAGTCTACCTTGGAGTTCCGAATTTTAGCAGTTTCTGATCATGCAGTAGATGCAGTTTTGTTCTTTTGAATTTACTATTCTACTTGTGTTAATTGCTACTATTTTCTGCAAGTGTATGTGATTATTGCACAACTAACCCATCAGTGCTTTAGACTACTTGTGACTCTTTACATCCATTTCAATGATGCCCTACATTTCCAACTGAACCTGAGGTTTGGATTGACTGATTTATCCACAGTTTTGACGTTAATCAAGTTATGGCAGGTAATAAAGTTAAGAAGAGTTATAAGAAATCTAAGAGCAACGTGAGCACTTGTTTGGTTAGAGATGATATGCCCATTGATGGATGCAGAAAAGAGGTTAACAATGAAAGGAAGGGTTTAGTTCTTGGTATGTCTGTAATTGATGGGGATGCTGGCTACCTTGTACACGAAATTGACATTTGTATAGACTCTACCAAAATCTCTAGTAGTGTTGTGACTCCGAGTGATGGTGCTTTGGTTTTTTACCCTACGTTGGCACTTGTGGCACGCACGGGTTGTGCATGGGATGATGTGTCTGAGAGTTCCCAATGTGGCGATGATACTAAAGCAGGGAATGCTGTACACTTTGCAGTTGCCGAGAAGGCCGAACATAAAACCAAAGCAAGTTTTAAGGACACCTTGACCACAAACAACAATGTGTCCAGAGGTGTTACTACCTCCTTTGTGAGGCCTACTCTTATCAATATTAAGGATCAGGCTAATTCTATGCCCAATTATTTGGAAAATGATGCCATCGTAATGTCGAGCGAGGCCTGCATTCGGTGGAGAGAATTCCACCAATTCATCTCATGGGCAGGTCTATGGGAATACACTTCCATTTTTTTGTGATTGCAAGATTACTACAGAGGCGTTGGGGACACATTAAAAATTTTTGAATCCTAGACTTGTCATCTGGATGCTTCTACCTACACTTCGAATCAATTTAGGATAGAAATGCTATGTGGCTTGGCGGCCCACGACAAGTGGCTGGGCAAGCCATGGGCATTCATATGTGGTCTCCTAACTTTAAGCCGTCAGCGATGATAGCTATGTGCACTCCCGTGTGGGTGTGATTGTCAGCTCTGCCACTACTATACTGGGACACCATAAACATTCTGCAATTCGCTAAGACTGTAGGTGAGCCCATCCTACTTGATGGGTGGACAGCTAACTTGCAATGTTTTGCTTTTGAAAGAGTGCGCATCCAGATGGCCCGATCAATGCCACTCAAGCTTAGGATGTGGCTTAGTGGGGAATTGGGGAGAACATTTCAGCCCTTTTAGTATGAAGGGCTCATTCGCATGTGTTTTACATGTGACCATGTTAGCCATTTTTTTGATCAATGTCCAACAAGGCTGCCTGCGACTATGGCAGCTAGACATGCAAAAGAAATAGTGACTCCCAGCACTCAGGGACTTGCATGGGGGCCGATGGCTACAAGCATTACAGTTTATGTGCAACATACTCAACGCACACAGTCCATGCCAAAACAAGATGATGGTGCTACCAAGGAGGTACTCAGGTCATGGATGCTGGTGTAGCCACAATGCTAGAACTAAGCCATGCTAACATAGAGAAGCACCCTATTTCAACAGGCTAGTTAGAATACATACGGGGCATCAAGGCGGCCAGAGAAGGTTGAAGTTGGGGGAGGTACATTGCCAGAAGGAGGAGCACTTCCAATGCTTAGGGGAGGGAGCCATTTAGAAGGGTTTGGACCCTCAAAGATCAAAAGGGCAAGGGGTTTGCTTCACAAATTATTTCAGCTATGGCTGATAGAAACATTGATAAGACTCTAAATGTGGCAGACATAAAAGGAAAAGGGGTAGTATAAGAGGCTGAACATGATGCAGAAGAAAATAAGTGCTTTGATGCTTCACAACATCACACGGGATGAGAGGGGTTCCCCTCCACTGCACTTTTTGGGGTGCAACATATTCTTTAGAGCATTGAAGTTGAGGTGATGTGTGACTATGTGCAAAGTGGGGGTGATAGTAGATTGCTAGTGTGCAGGTGTTGGTGCATTATGGCTCTTGGTGTAGATGTGAGTTTATGGTGGATGGGTGGAGCAATGTGTGTGGTTATGGCATTGAATTGGTGTTGCGACCTACAAGGGCAGACTGTTGCTTTCCTGTCACTGCGCTAGCAGTGCGGTGCTTGGTGCGATATGAAGACACTGATGCATGTTTTTCTCGGTGTGTGCTGCAGCGCTTATACCACTTGATGTGGGAAGCATGAAATTTTTAATGTGGGGGTAAAGGTGTGCTTTGAGGGGGCCAAGGGGTGCCACTTTGTATGGAATCACTAAGTGATTATGTAGAAGCACAAAATGAAGGTGTTCATAGGGAAGCCTGGGTGCGATTGAGCCAAGGCTGAAGACTGGAGCATGGGTGGGGTTTTTCCAAGCCACTATATGCATGACACTTTACTATTGTAGAACTCAGTTGTGCATGCAACTAGGCCCCAGGCGAACTTGATTGATAGATGCCATCTGTAGCCATGCGCACTCTGCTCTGGTGTCACTATGCATCATTGTGGGCATCATGGGTTTGGCAGAACCCCAGTGCATGTGTGGGAGTGCTGTCACAACCATTACCATTTGACTATTGGAATTGTAGTTGTAGGGGATAGATGCTGGGCTTACTTCCTTTGATGTAATGATCAAGATCATAATGTGGAACATCCAAGGCATTCAAGATAGGAAATCCAGGTGCTATCTACAGAGGTTTATTAGGGATGGAAACATTGCTATCGTGGCACTTGTGGAGAATAGAGTGCAAAACCTCAATAGGAGGTATGCTGATTTGCTATTGGGTAGGGATTGGAACTTTACAGTGCAACCTTTGACAAGAAATTTGTGGGAATCATGGTAATAAAGAGATGTTGGTTGGATCTTAAAGTCATTAGATCTTCAATGCATGTCTTAGCTGTCAAGGTAAGTTTGAAGGGGGCTCAAATGTGAAATGCTACGTGGTCTATGCCCCAAAGGAGTCTTATAGATGGAGAATGGTGTGGGAAGTCTTGAGGGACGAAACAAAGAGTGGGGTTCCCTTAATAATTGTAGGGGAGTTGAGTTTAGTAATGTTGCAAGGGGGAGAAGAGTGATGGAAAGAAATTCAATAGTGGGCAAGGGTAGTAGGAATTCTTTGATACTATGCAAGACTTGCATCTTGTCAACCTGGTTTTGTGGAGAATAAGTACAGTTGGTGTAATGGTAAGGTGGGAAGGACCAGAATTTGGGAAAGAATAGACAGGGCACTTATAAATTTTCAAGGGCTCAAAGAGTTTTCAAAAACAATAGTGGACTCATTTGTCTCAGATTGGGTCGGACCATTGCCCAATTGTGATTGATTAGGGGAGAGGGCCAGAGGAGGGCCATGGAATGCAGAATTCAATTCGAAAGTGCTTTCTTGTGTTCCCACAAATGGCAGGTGTGGTGCAACATGTGTGGAGTAGATGTACTAAAGGTAAACCTCATGGAAGGGACTCTCTACAAAATTTTCACAGATGCCTTGCTGCTCTACGAAAGTGGGGTAAGATACAGATAAGGAACATTTATAGATAGCAATATGAAGATTGAGAGGAAAATTAGTATCCACCCAAATTAAAGAATCTGATGAAGGGCTAGCTGAAGAAGAACACACCCAACTTGGAAGCCTCATTTATAGTTTTTCATAGAGGTTCGTACACTTGAAGAGGGGGTGGCAGTGGCAAAGGGGCCAAGGTAACATCGGGCTCAATTGGGGAGACAAGAATACTAGTTTCTTCATTGTCGTTGCAAAACTCTAGATGGTACAACAATCACATTTTGTAGTTAAAGAATGACATGGGTGAGGTGGTTGCCTTTACAGAGGGGTATTAGCACATTACTCACAAGTTACTTTGAGGTGAAGTTGGTATGGTAAATGATAAGGAGTACCCCTCGTTACAGTATCTACCACACAGATGTATCAGTTTGGTGTAGGAGACCCATGCCTCACCCCTATAGGTAACTAAAGACAAGGTCATCTCCAATATTAGGGGCTATCAGGAAAAAACAAGACACCAGGAATTGATGGGGTCACAGTTGAGTTTATTCAGGGTTTACTGGGAGATTACTTTGAGTGAGATTATTCGTGTTTATTCTTATGTTTGTTTAAGGAGAACCAAATTGCCTACTGCTTGGAAGGGCAAATTGGTGGTCATTATTCCTAAAATGTAGGGTGCAAGCAAGCCAGAACACTATAGGACAATCAAGTCATGCAACATGCTTTACAAGATTGTGGCTAGAATCATAGTAAAAAGACTCAAAAGAGTGTTTCCTAACATCATTACTAAAGAGGAGGAAGCCTTTGTGCCTGGGAGAACTATATCTAATAACATTTTCATTGCATAAGAGATGGCATCAAGGATGCACTCATCAATGTCTAGGGCTGGACTCATGGCAGTGAAGGTTGATATGGAGCGAGCTTATGACAATGTCAGGTGGCAATTCATTATCGATATGATGAAATTCTTTGGGTTCCTAATGAGATTGTGCGAGTGGGTGAAGGCCCACTGTCCCCTTATTTATTCACTATTGTGTCCGAGTACTTATCCACGCTTGTGGAGGAATATGAAACGAGGGCGTTACTTGGATTTTGCTGTAGGTAGAACTCTCCAAGTGAATGCATCTCTTATATGTTGATGATGTATTGCTATACATGCCAGCAAGGCTGTGCGTGAATTTGGCTAAGTCTAAAGTTTACTTCAATAGGGGGATGAATGGAAGGAGGAAGAGAATCGTGTCCAAGAAAAATATGTATATCTCAAGAAAAAAACTTCAACTACCTTGGAATCCCTATTTAAACGAAGCTACTCATAAAGGGTGACTTCAATTTTGTTATCCAAAGAATTGAGGAGCATGTTGCGAAGTTGTGAATCAGGCCACTACCATTGACAGGTAGATTGGAATGTTTAAAAGCAGTGCTGGCTATGCTCTTGAGCCACCACCTCAACTATTTTGTGGTGCATAGGAGTGTTGTTGATGTAGTAGAGAGGATGATGAGAAGGTTTCTATGGTGTGGCACCAGTGATGTGAATGCGATGCACCATAACTCTACCTAAGGAAATTGACAACCTTGGTCTGTATGATCTTAGAGTGTGGCAACATGTGTTGCTAATGAAACAGTACAAGAGGCTCTTGGCATGTAATGATTGCCTTTGGGTAGAGATCATGCGAAGCAAGTACCATGTAGTGGATAACATGTGCAAGACTTCATGAGGTGCATCTCATGCTTGTAGGTTAGTCACGGATGCTTTGCCAATTACTGTATCTAGCTTTATGTGGAGGTTAGGGGATGGTAAGAGGGCTACATTTGAAGAAGACAATTGGGTGGAGTTCCTCCCAATCAAATGGTGACCAACATTCATCAATATGGAGGTAGATTGGCCAACGTTTGTGGGAGAGTGCATTGTCAAGACTGGCAAATGGAACGAGTGAAGGGTTCGTGAAAAGGGCCAGAGACATGCTGTGTGATAGGGTGGTGCACTTACATTGGGGACAGAAAGACAAGGATGACATGTTGCTGCAGACCCACACTAAGTCGGTGGAGGTGAACATTGAGAGATTTCATCTACACATGATGAGTGCTGCACAGAAAGATAATTTAGGGAGCCCTAGGGATGATTTGGAACATTTCAATTTGATCTAGAAATTGAAGGCAATGCCAAAGGTGAGTACATTCATTTGGTGCTTGGTGAAGAACTACCTCCCCACGACAGACTGGCTTGGTCAAAGAAGATTGATGGACTGTAGCAACTACACTTGGGTGTGTAATGCCGCTGACACCCCGTAGCACATTTTGTGGGATTGCCAGAAGGTGCAGGAGCTTTAGAGTGTGCACCGCCTGTGAGCCTCCGTTGAGGCTCTTGGCCTTTGCAATAGCAAGCACGGTGGTGATGGCTTCTTGCAATGCTTCTTCATGATTATAGAGACACTTGGGGCGTTGCGCAGTGATAGAATGCTTCATGTCATGACAATTACTACAGTGTTTTACTCCATATGGGCGAATAAGAATGTGAGGAAGCACAAGGAGCCTATGCCTACAAATTGGTGCAGAAAGTTCAAATTGAGGTTATGGTGATAACAAAACAATATAATCCTCATCCATCCAAGCCTAGTGGGAGCCCTTATAACTCTTTGGAGTAAAATGTAGCCCTAACTTGGGTTCCCCTGAGCTGGATGGATCAAACTTAATTGCGACACTGTGGTCCACAAGGGTTTGGTTGGAATTGACCTCGTGGTAGAGATCTTTTTGGTAGGCCCTTGTTGGTCCTTAGCAGGAGGTTTTTCTCTCAATCAAGCGAGGCCATGAAGGCTCAGGCTATGTTGGAGGCATTAGCATTGGTGATGAACAAGTTTTCAAGGAACCACGTAGTAGAGATACAAATAGATTCAACAGTGGCACTACAGAAGGTAGTAAATCTCTTGAATCACTCCCTTATTGGAGGGAAATTAGTTGAGGTGCTACAGCACTTGCAGTGCCTACACGTGCTCAACATTTCACATGTCTATAAAGAGGGTAAAACCCCTACTGACTGGGCAATAAGCACCGCCTGCTTCTCTGATTTTGTTTGGAATTGTGATATGCCGCTTCCCAAGCCATTTCTTAAGCTTTTGTTGTCTGATGTTTTTGTTTGATCCTCCTTAGAAGACCTTTTGTAGGCTAAGGCCTTTATCTTGAAACAAAAGAACCAAAAGACTTTCTCTCGTTCCATGCAGTAGTAGCAATAACAATATTTTTTCATTACAACAACTTTTCACCAATTGGTAGGCGAATCGATTAAGTAGTGGGGATGTCATTATGCATACTGCTATAGTTGCTATAGCTATCTATTATTTATGGATGAACAAGAATTTAAAAAGCACAAGCAGTAAGTTTTTAGTAATACTATCTTATTGAGGAGAATTCAAATTGATGTGGTGTCTATAATGAAGAAATACAACTTGACTTCATCCATGTCAAGTAGGAATCCATACAACTCACATGAGTTGAATGTCGCCTTATCTTGGGTTCCTCCTCCGACTGGATGGATCAAAATAAACTGTGATGCGATGGTTCGTGATGGTGCTGTGGGGCTAGGAATTGTGGATAGAAATCAACTTTGGAGGCCCTTGCTTATTACTTGAAGGAAGATTATTTCACAATCAAGCGCAACCATTGAGGTGCATGTGATTCTGGAGGCTGTGGCACTACTAACGATGAAGTTCTTCATGTATCACGATTTAAGATACAAACAGACTCTACCTTGGTTATCAAGAGCTGACCATTCTTCTACGACACCTCTCCAATGGAGGAAGATTCAAATACTCTCTCTGGTATGTTAGAGGCAAGGACACATTTCAATTAATGCACATCTTCAGGCAAGAAAATTTCCCTATAGACTGGGTGGTGCATAATGCATGTTTAGTTCATTTTACTTGGGACTGGGGTTTGCCCCTTCCCAAACCAATTTTGAAGCTATTGCTTTCTGATTTTTGTTTAATCCTCTATAGAAGACTTTTTGTCGACTTCAGCCATTATTATTATATCAATGGAACCCAAAGTCTTTATCCTGATTTTAGGCCAAGTGACATGACTGCAATTTGTGCCCCTATGTTGGTGAGATTTCCCACACTTATGTTGACTCTATTAGGACATAGAAAATATTTTGTGCATTGCCAAAAAAGCTGGTGAACCCATGTTACTAGATGGATGAACTACAGTTTTAATTAAGATCATCGTATGCTTAGGTCTATGTAAGGATGGACCTTTCGAAACTACTAAAGCCAAGAATGTGGCTAAGTGGGGAATTAGGAATGGCATTCTAGGCTTTTGAGTACGAGGGCCTTCCTTGTATGTGCTACTCATGTGCCATGTTGGCCACTACACAGATCAATGTCCCATTGGAAAAACATAAGCTGAGGTGATAAGAAATAGGGGAATGCAGGAAGTAGGTTCAAGAAGGTAGATAAAATAATACAAGAAAGCTAAGAAACCCAGCAGCCAACAACTTTGTAGGAATTGGATGAGGGAGACAACAAAGGGCTAGGCATTTGAATGTTAGTACAATCGAGAAGAAGGAGGACTGTTATGCCAATTCAAAGAAGAATTTAAATTCAAACAACTACTCCAAATATTCAGAGGGACCCAAGGGGTGTGGTGAATAATGTTGCTAGGGGGAGGTTCCCAGGAAGGTGTAGAAGCATTTCAATTGTAAGGGGGAGAGAACCATTTTGGAAAGTTTTGACCCCAAGGATCCTATGGTGAACAAGGTTGCATTACAGGAGACCCAACATATTGAAGGAGGGCAGCATGACAAGGGGCCAAAAGAGATGGACATCAACGGGAAAGGGAAACTACAGTATGTTGGAGAGACAATTGAGGGTGTCATTTGCCATGTGGATGCACAAAATTAAAAGGGAAGAGAGGGGTACCTCTCGCCTACAACTCATGGGTAGCAGCATTTGTGTTGCATTTGCATTGGTGATATCTTATGGAGTTGTAATTTATAGTGAAAGGTGCAGAAGTTGCATTCATAATTATACAAAGGGTGATTAGTGCGAACAATGCTTGCCAAATTGGGTGGATGCTCTCTTTGGTCTCTATTATGCTTTGGGAAATGCTTATAGCTATAGTTATAGGCCTTGCAATCCATCATGGAACAATAACTCGACACTTTATCGGTAGTGGGTGAAGGGGAATCAAATAAGGTTATGATAATGAAGTTGGAAGTAAAGAAGAAATTTAACAAAGCACTAGAAAATAAGATGAAACACTTGCTAGAAATTAACAAAATTACTTGGAAATGGGCTGTTGCTTCTTTCAATTTGGGAAAGCTTGAGAGGAAAAAGGATTTAATCGAGATACAACAATTTTGATGCAACAATGTAGAATACAGAATTAGATTTGAGGATGGCATGGACTGAGTAATATAGGAAGGCCAATTATTGAAGGTGATGTTGTTGCTGAAAGATTACTAGAGCGGTGGATTATGGAGAGAAAATGACAATGAGGGAAGTTGGCTGCTGCTATGAATTCCTTAATCAATGCTACTGCATTGCTGGGTGCCAAATTGCTACTGATGAGGTGCTGGGGACGTGCATGGTGGATTTCATGTGCAACTCAATTATGAGATGGCAGACTATAGTTTTGCACTATGACATGTTGCTATTGAATTGGTATAGGAGGGGTCAATTGAGGCTTAGAGCTTGCTGGATGAAAACACAAAATAATGAAAAGCACAAGAAGGTAGTGGGGTGCTGTAGATGTGAAGCTATAGAACACTTTGTAAACAAGTGAGGCTTGAATGATATAACACATGCTAAAGTTGTTCCTTTCTATTAGTTATTTGTGTTGGCTACAAATGCAAAATTTCTTGGAATATTGAGACACTTGGACCAGAGAATGTTGGGCATGATGTGTTGAGTAATTTGGTTTCAACAGTGAACTGCAATGTTGTTTTCAAAGTGGGAAGTTGATGTGCACTTCAGGTGGAGGTGCTGCCAGCATGTTGAATTGCTAGCTACTATTAGTGGGAGTTGCTAGAGACTGTTTGCTCTATTATGACCACAAAAATGATTAAGCTCTCTGTATGGAACATTCGAGGAATAAGGGATAAAAAATTTAAAGGGTACCTGAAGTGGTTTGTAAGGGATGGGGGCATTGTAGCAATGGCTCTTATAGAAACAAGGGTGGAGAAATTCAGTAGAAGGAATGTAGATTTGCGAATCGGTAAGGATTGGGAATTTATAGTGCAATAATCAGCTGGACCCTTTGGAGAGATCATGGTTTTGTGGAGGAGCTGGCTGAACCAAAAAGTTATAAAAATCTTGTTGCAAGACTTATTCTGTAGGCAAGGGTAAGGGAGGAAGGGATGATAAAATGATGTGTGGTATATGCTTCTAAGGAGCTTATTAAGTAGAATTCTATATGAGAGATCTTAATGGAGGAAGCTAGAGGTGGGGGACCCCTGATAGTGGTGGGGGATTTCAATAGTATCATGTTATAGGAGGAGAAGAGAGGAGGGAAGATGTTTAGAAGTGGGCAGGGATAGTAGGAGTTTCTTGAAATCATGCAGCAATTGGAGTTGGTTGACTTGGGATTTTTGGGCAATAGGTACACTTAGTGTAATGGGAAAGAAGGGGGTGCTCTAATACTGGGTAGGCTGGATAGATTGCTTATGAATCTCCAAGGAATATAGGACTTTCCTACAAACATAGTTAGTCATTATCAAGCATTAGGGTCTGATCATTGCCCACTAATTATTGTGTTGGCGACTCTCCAGGAGATAGCCACTAAAAGAAGAAATCAATTTGAGAGTGTTTGGCTCTCATTTACTCAGACTATGGGGGTGTTTCAAAAAGTGCAGAAAAAATCAGCAAGAGGGAATCATATGGAGAGGCTTTCTACAAAATTTTGTAGAACCCTAGTTGCTTTGTGTAGGTGGAGCAAGTCTGAGATGTAAAACCTTATTGATAGGATGGTGAGCTCAAAACAAAATCCATAGTCTATAACTCAAGGAATCTAAGGATCTGAGTGAAGAGGAACACATCCAGCTCAGACAACTCATTTCTTCCTTTCATAGGGCTAGTGCACTTGAGGAGAGATGGTGGTGGCAAAGAGCAAAGGCATAATGGGCTCATCTGAAAGATAATAATGTCAATTTTTTCCATGCTTCTATGACTTCTAGGTGGAGAAATAAGCATATACTATAGTTGAAGAATGACATGGGTAAGATGGTTAGTTCCACAAAACTAAAAAATCTTGTTGGTGAATCATTTTGAGGCAAAATGGTGTAATACAGATGCTGAGTATCCTACACTGTAATACCAACCTTACAGATGCATTTGATTAAAATAAGAAGGAATGCTCACCATGCTAGCTACTGAGGAAGAAGTCATGATAGCTATTAGATCTATAAGAAAAGAACAAGACACTAGGGATGGATGAGGTGATAACAGAGTTCATTTAGGGGCATTGGGATATTACTCAGGGAGATATTATTCAAGTTATGCTACAATTCTTTCGGGATAGATAAATTCCAACAGCTTCGAAGGATACTCTTGTTGTACTTATTCCTAAAGTGTAGGATGCAAAAAAACCAGAATAGTTTAGGCCTATAAGTCTATGCAACATTATATACAAAATACTGGCAAGACTAAAGATAGTTTTACCTGATCTTATCACCAAGGAGCAAGGAGCTTTTATACCAGGTAGATCTATCTAGGATAACATATTTATTGCATAGGAAATGGCAACCAGGATGTATTCTTCAACATCTAAAGAGGGACTTATGGCAATAAAGGTGGACATGGAACAAGAATATGACAAGGTTAGATGACAGTTTGTTATTAATATGATAACATTTTTGGGCTTCCCAATAGTGTGGTGTGAGTGGGCCAATGCATGAATCACAGCACTGAGGTTTGGGGTGTTACTGAATAGCATCAAACTCCCATGGATTGAGGCCAAGAGAGGACTTAGGCAAGGATGCCCATTGTCACCATATTTGTTCACTTCACATCTAAATTTCTATCTGGGCTTGTGAGGAAGTATAAAGGCATGGCATTACTGGGATTTTGGTGTGGGCCAAATTCTTTAATCATTTCTCATTTGTTATATATCAATGATGTCATTCTATATGCTCCTACTTCATCTGTTGTGGTTGGAGCAGTAAGACAAATTACAGAAGACTATGGGATGTATTCTGTATAGAAGGTAAACTTGGCTAAATCAAAAGTGTACTTTAGCAAGGGGATGGAAGGAGAAGGAAAATGGTGATAGGGAAAATTCATGTGACCCAAGGGGAAAATCTCAAGTATTTGGGGAAACCTATTTCAGCAAGGCTGCTAAATAAGGAAGACTTCAATTTTATCATTCAAAAAATTGAAGAACAAGTCCTAAAATGGAGAATCATACCTCTTTCCATGACAGACAGGATTGTTTTGATTAACTTGGTGTTGGTAGTGATTTTGAATTTTCACTTAAGTCATTGTGTTGTGTCGAGAGGGGTGATCAATGTCTTGTAAAAGATTTTTAGAAGAAACTTATGGTACAATACCAAGGAGGCACAAGCGATGCATTATGCAGATTGGAGCACTATCACATTACCGAAGACGGAGGGTGGTTTTGGTATCTTTGATCTTTGTATTTGGCAATAGGTTTCAATCTTGAAGCAGTGTAGGAGGATCTTGGTGAAAGAAGATTGCTTGAGGATAGAAGTGATGAGGAGTAAATACTTTGTGGGAGACAAAATGGGGGGTATTCAATAGGGAGCTTGCAAGTATGCAGATCAATCAAGGAGGTTATGCCAAGTACTATACTAAATTTTGTTTAGAGAATTAGAGATGATAAGGAGGTACTATTTGCTGAAGATAATTTGTCAGGGTTTCTCCTAGTCAAGTGGTGGCCTACATTCATCAACATGGAGGTAGAATGGCCAAAATCCTTTGGTGAATGCATTATTGAGCATTGCAAAAGGAATGAGTGCAGTCTTCAAGCATGGGCTAATGAATTATTGATGGAAAGGATACTACATCTTCCTTGGGGGCTGAAGGATAACATGGACATGCTGTTGCAACTTTAAATAGAATTTATGGAGGTAAATAATTCCAAGCTCTACTCATCTTTGTAGTAAGCTACAACTAAGAAAAATGTTGGGAGTTCATGTGCTTCTTGAAATAACTATAGCTGGATTTGGAAACTCAAAGTGCTGCCAAAGGTGCGAATTTTCATTTGGAAATTGGTGAAAAATTATATTCCTATCACTGATTGGATATTTAAGAGAAGATTAGTTGAGTGCCGCAACTATGTTTGGAGTGAAACCTAGTTGAGACCTCACAACGTCTCATGTGGGATTATTGGAAGGAGAAAGAAGTTCAGAATGTGCACCATATGCAAGACACTGCTGTAGCTCTCATTCCATGCAGCAACTTTTCAGTAATTTGGAGGTGAATGGCTTAAGGTGTAGGGGCATCATTATGCATGCTACTATAGTTGCTATAGCTTTCTATTATATTTCGATGAACAAGAATTTAAAAAACGAAAAGCAGCAAGTTTTCAGCAATATTATCTTATTGAGGAGAATTCAAATTGATGTGGTGGCCATAATAAAGAAAAACAACTTGACTTCATCCATGTTAGCCAGGAATCTATACAACTCAGATGAGTTAATTGCCTTATCCTGGGTTCCTCCTCCAAATGGATGGATCAAAATCAACTGTGATGTGACTGTTTGAGATGATGGTGTAGGGCTAGGAATTATGGTTAGAGATCACATTGGGAGGCCTTTGCTTACTGTTGGAAGGAAGATTTTTTCCCAATCAAGCACAACCATGGAGGTGCATGTTATTTCAAATGTTGTGGAACTATTAACAAAGAAGTTCCTCACTTATCATGCCATTGAGATACAGATAGACTCTTCCTTGGCTATTCAGAAGGTGGCCAATCTTCTATGACACCCCTCAGATGGAGAAAGATTCAAAGACTCTCTATGGTATGTTAGAGGCATGGACACATTTTGCTTAACAAACATCTACAGGCAAGGAAATTCCCCTATATACTGGGCAGTGCATAATGCATGTTTAATTGATTTTACTTGGGATTGGGGTATCCCCCTTCCCTAATCACTTTTGAAGCTATTGCTTTCTGAGTTTTAGTTTGATCCTCCATAGAGGACTTTTTTGTAGGCCTTGGCCATTATTATATATCGATGGAACCCAAAGACTTTTTTTATATCAATAGAACCCAAAGAATTTTTGTTGAAGATAATTATTGGGGTTTCTTCAAATCAAGTGGTGGCATACATACATCAACATGCAAGTAGAAGAGCCAAAATTTGTTTGTGAATGTATTATTAAGTAAGGGGAATGGGATGTGTGTTGTTTTAAAACTTGGGCTAGTGAATTATTGCTTAATGGGGTGCTGTAACTTTCTTGGGCATTGAATGATAACATGGACCAACTGCTACAATTACAAATGGAATTTGTGGAGGTGAACAATTCCAAGTTCTACTCAACAATGGTGCAAGCTCGAACCCTAGAAAACACTGAGGGTTCATGTGCTGTTGTGCAAGTAATTATAGTTAGATTTCAAAGCTCAAAGTGCTGTATAAGGTGAGGATTTTCCTTTGGAGATTGGGGAAAAATTATATTCTTACCACTAAATTGTTGCTCAAGAGGAGATTGATGGAGTGCAACAACTATGTTTGGGAATAATCAGGCTGAGACTTCACAATATCTCATGTGGGATTGTTGGCAAGCAAAAGTGGTTTGGAATGTGTAGCACATGAAAGATGCTGCTACAGTTCTCATTCCATGTAGCAGCAAAAACTACAGCAATTTTACATTATTGTAGCTTTACAGCACTTTCAAGGCAAACAAATTCAAGTGTCAAAACATGATCAAGCATGCTGTTGTAATTGCTACAACTCTTTACTACATTTGGATGGATAGGAATTTAAAAAAACACAAAGAGAAAGTATTCAATAATACTATCCTATTGAGGAAGATTCAAATTAATGTAATGGTTGTAATCAAAAAATACAATTTGGCTTCATCCATGTCTAGTGTGAATCAATAAAACTCACATGAGTTGAATATAGCTTTATTCTAGGCTCCTCCTCGAACTGGATGGATCAAAATCAATTGTGATCAGTGGTTCAAGACGATGCTGTAGGGTTGGGAATTATTGTTAGAGATCACCTTGGGAAGCCATTGCTAGTGCTGGAAGGAAGGTTATTTCACATTCAAGACAGCTATTGAGGTGCATGACATTCTAGAGGTTGTGATAATGCTGAGGTCAAAGTTCTTCATGTATCATACTGTTGAGATTTAGATAGACTCTACTATGGCTATTTAGAAGGTGGGTAATCTTCTACGACACCCTTCACCCGGTGGAAGATTCAAAGACTCTCTCTGGTATGTCAGAGGCATGGAGACCTTTCAGTTAATGCATATTTATAGGCAAGGAAATTACCTAGCAAATTGGGTCGTGCATTATGTACGTTCAATTGATTTCACTAGGGACTGGGGTATGCCCCTTCCCAAACAACTTCTGATGTTGTTCATTTCAGATTTATTTTTTTTGGTCCTCTATAGTAGAATTTTTTTAGGCTTTGACCATTATGGTATTATGAAAGGAACCCAAAGACTTTGTATGTAGCCTTTGTGAGGGAGGTGGGAATTCTAGTTTTCCCAATGGAGGGAAGATCGATCGGTGTGTAAGAAGCACAACAAGTGTGCACGTGGGGCTTCGGGGGTGCGCACACCAGGTGGTGACATAGAAATTTCCTTCGAGGCACAAACGCTAATGAATTCAAAGATTGGAGCTAAAATTAAATTGAGCCTGCATGACGACACGAGCAGTGTGACGTGTGGAGCAAAGCACATGGCACGTTGAGCAAAGCATAGTGTGCGGCAACCACATGCCTACAAGAAGACCAATCTTGAAATGAACACATCCTGGGCACGCACATAACTAATCCTGGGCACGCCGAGGTATACTACGGGATTGTGGTAGTTTGTTGTGCAACAATTTCTTTAGTTTCTCTATTACAACAAGTGAACAAATTTTTAATTGTCAAGGTCAAATCTAAACCTAGAACTTTGAAATTTCATATATATCTCTTTTTTCTAGCTTGCTTTATTGTTGCTGCTTTAAGTGGTTAAATTGTTGAAAATACTATGTTATGGA
Source organism: Vanilla planifolia (assembly GCA_023846275.1). Taxonomy (NCBI): domain Eukaryota; kingdom Viridiplantae; phylum Streptophyta; class Magnoliopsida; order Asparagales; family Orchidaceae; genus Vanilla; species Vanilla planifolia. The sequence continues at coordinate 161,408 of JAIUJO010000045.1, read as the reverse complement.
ATTCTTTTGCAATTGTTTTGCTATGTTTATGTGTTGGAAGTGATGGGACTTAATTACACAGGTGGTACTGCCTAAAGTAATCTCTGGTTAAAATTATTTTTGAAATTATTGGTTGATATAGTGCTACTATTTCTTTGTTGTTTTGATATTGTGGTGCTGGAAGTGTTGGAATTAATGCACAAGTTTTGCAGGCTAAAGTAATCTCTATTTGAAATTACTTCTATAACTGTTGTATGAAATAATTACTACTACTCCTTTGTTATGTTGTGATTGTGGAGTTGGAAGTACTGAAATTAATTACAAAGGCTTTTTTGGCTAAAGTAATTAGTGGTTGGAATATTTGCTAGAATTATTGATTGAATAAGTACTGTAATTTCCTTGTTGTGTTGTATTATGGTGTTGGAAATGCTAGAAGGATAGGTGGTTATCTATAGTATGACTGGCACTAAAGCTTAAAAGAGAAACAAAAATGTGAAAAGTTGTGAAGATGTGTCACCCATGCATAATGAATTATTGATTGAGAAATGCAACTATGCTCTTAACTAAGAAAACAAGCTGTATTGACCATTTCTATAATTAATGGTGAAGTGGGAGTGGGTTTGATTGATAGTGGAATATTAACAGACTTAGTATCTATTGCAAGTGACATAGTCGTGGCATCTGCAAAAGAGGTGGAGGAGATTAACTCCTACATGGGGTTAAATGGGAAGATGGACATTACACAGGTCTTACCAGGTGGTAGCAAAGAGAGCAATAAAGCTCTAAACAAGGGAACACCGATGTAGAGGAACACTCCAAATCATACCAATGACGACCATACTAAAGAAGGATAGGATACCATAATGCAAGGAGTCGGATGTGGTGGGGGTTGTAAATAGGACAACTCAAAGGAAGTAAGCTTTAAAGATGTGTTGACAGTTAAAAGGAACTCAAATATAGTAAATACAATAGCCATAGAGTGACCTCCTCATATTGATGTTAAGAAGGTTGCTGCAAAGATGCTGGATTATGTAGTACAGGATGAGATTATCATGATAAACTCAACATGCAGCAGACACAAGGAGTTTCACCAATTTGATTTGGTAGGGAGAGTCTATTGTATTACCCTTCCTTTCTAGGTTATTGCAAGGCTTTTATTGTACAAGTGGGGCCATTTTAAGAATTTTAGAATATTGCACCTTTCATTAGGATCCTTTTGTCTTTGTTTTGGTTCAATTAAGTATAGGAATGCTGTGTGGTTGGGTGGAGTGCAATAGGTAACAGGGCAAGCCATAGGGTTAGACATTTGGAACCCTGAGTTTAGGCCTAGTTCCATGACTATAATATGTGCCCCAATGTGGGTCAGATTCGCTTTGCTTCCATTGATATATTAGGACATGGAAAACATTTTATGCAATGCCAAAGTGGTTATAGAACCAATCTTAGTGGATGGATGCACCACATATTTGTAGCGATCTTTGTAAGCGAGGGTTTGTGCATGGATGGACCTTTCAGCTAGGAATGTGGTTGAGTTAGCTATTGGGGAAGACATTCCAATCCTTTGAGTTTGAGGGCCTTCCTCGAATGTGATACACTTGTCACCATGTTGGCCACTACATGGATCAATGTTTTATTAGGGAAACACAAGCCGATTTGATAGGGGCTTTTGTGTGAAGACATGTTATTATTGAAATGGTGCTGGTGGAGTCTACTAAGGTAGGGAGCTTTCTATATGAAGACTCAGAAAAATGATAAGTATAAGAAGGAAGGGGGACGCTATTGATGTGAGGCTACAGGGCACTCTGGAAACAAGTGGAAGTTTAAAGAGACAACACAAGATGAAGTTTTTCCTTGCTTCTTGTTATATGATCTAAATGCAATTGCTAGATTTCTTGGAATGCTAAGATGCTTGGGCTACCAAATAATGAGCACAGTGTGTGGAGTTAAGGGGTTATAATAGCGTCCTCCAATGCTTTGTTTCAAGCAGGAATTGGATGTATACTTCATGTGGAAGTGCTGTCAATATATTGGAAGGCCAGCTGTTGCTGATGGGAGATACTAGAGGATGCTTTGCTTTACTATTACCAAAAATATTTAAGCTAGTTGTACAGAACATTCGGGGAATAAGAGATAAAAAATTAAGGGGTTACCTACAAAGGTTTGTAAGAATAGTGGGTATTGTAATAGTGGTTCTTGTTGAAGCCAGGATAGAGAAATCCAGTAGAAGTGAGGCAGATTTCCTACTTGGCATGGTATGAGAGTTTGTGGTGCAACCATCAGTTGTATTATTTGGAGGCATTGCGGTTTTGTAGAGGAGTTGGCTTAAACTTGAAAGTTACAAAATTCTTGTTGCAATCACTTGTAGTGTAGGCAAGGGTAGGGGAGGAAAGCCTGATAAAATGTTGTGGTGTATTCTTCTAAAGAGACTATCAAGAGGAATGCTATGTAGGAGATCTTGAGGGAGAAGGCTAGAGGTGGGGAACTCGTGATAGTGGTGGGGTAATTCAAATTTGTTATGTTGTAGGAGAATAAGAGAGGAGGGAAGAGGTTTAGAAGTGGGTGAGGATAGTAGGAGTTTTCTAAAATCATGCAACAGTTTTAGTTGATTGACTTGAGATATATAGGAAGCAGGTACACCTAGTGCAATGGGAAAGAATGTGGTGCTCAAATATTGGAAATGTTGGATAGAGTGCTAATGAATCTCTAGGGAATACAAGGCTTTCCGATAATTATTGCTACTAATTTGTCATGCATTGGGTCATAAAATTACCCATTATTTATTGAGTTAGGGACTCATCATGGGATGGACACTATAAGAAGTAATCAATTTGAGCATACTTGACTCACATTTCCTCTGACTGTGGGGTTGGTACAAAAAGTGTGGAATAAGTTAGCGAGATGGAATCCCATGGATAGGCTTTTCACAAAATCCTACAGATCTCTAACTACTTTGAGCAGGTGGAGCAAGACGAGATGTACAATCCTATTGATAAGAACGATGAACTTGTAAAGGAAATCCATGGTCTATAACTCAAGGAATTTGAGGTGGGTTTTAATGATCCGGGTGACATCCAGCTCGAACAACTCATTTCTTTGTTTCATAGGGCTAATACACTTGAGGAGAGATAGTGGTGGCAAAGAGAAAAGATGTAATGGGCTCAACTGGGGGATAGCAATACTAATTTCTTTTAGGCTGATGTGACTTCTAGGTGGAGTGATATGCATATACTACTATTGAAGGATGATAAGAGGGAGGTGTTTAGTTCCACCAACAAAATAAAAAGCTTGTTGGTGAATCATTTTTAGTCAAAATGGTACAATACTGATGCTGATTATCGTTTACTACAATGCCAACCTTACAGATGAATTGGATTAGAATAGAAGGGAATGCTCATCATGCATCTTATCAAGGAAGAAGTCATTAGAGCCATTAGATTAATAAAGAAGAGCAAGGCAACTTGAAAGGTTGAGGTTACAGCACAATTAATACAAGGCTATTGGGAGATTACTCACGGGAATATTGTTATAGTTATGCTACGATTCTTTTAAGATAGATAGATGCCAACAGCTTGGAAGGATACTCTTATTGTCCTTATTCTAAAAGTATGAGGTGCAGATATACAAGAACAATTCAGTCCATAAGTTTGTGTAACATTATATACAAAATAGTAGCAAAGATATTGGTGGCAAAATGGAAGATGGTTCTACCTGATCTAATCATGAAGGAATAAGGTGCTTTTATATCATGTAGATCTATCTCAAATAATATATTCATTTCTCAAGAAATGGAAACCAAGATGCATTTTTTTGTTTCTAATAAGAGTCTTATGACAATAAAGGTGGATATGAAACAAGCATATGATAAGGTCAAATGGTAGTTTGTCATTGATATGATGACATTTTAGGCTTCTCAACAGTATGGTGTGACTGGGTGAATGCGGGTATTTTAGTACCACAGTTTGGGTGTTACTGAATGGGGTCAAAATCCTATGGATTAAGGCCAAGAGAGGACTCAGGATTTATGGGATTTCAATGTGGGCCAGCTTTTCCAATCATTTCTCATTTGTTATATGTCAATGATGTCAATCTATATGCTCTTGCTACATATGTTATTGTTAGGGTGGTAAGACAGATTATGGAAGATTATGTGAAATATTTTAGGTAGAAGGTAAACCTTGCTAATTCAAGAGTCTACTTTAGTAAGGAGATGGTGGGTAAGAGAAGAAAGATGGGGGTTGGGAAAGTTCATATGACCCAAGGAAAAAATCTTAAGTATTTGGGGACACTTATCTCAACAAAGTTGCTAAATAAGGGAGACTTTAACTTTATCATTCAAATAGTAGAAGAACAAGTTAAAAAATGGAGAATCAGACCTCTTTCTATGGCATTCAAGATTATTCTGATCAACTCAATGCTGATAGTGATCCCTAATTTTTACTTGAGCCATTGTGTAATGCTAAAGGGAGTGATCAATGTATTGGAAAAGATGTTCAAAAGATACTTATGGTGTGGCACCAAGGAAGGACATGCAATGCATCATGCAGACTGGAGCACTGTCACTTTATCGAAGGAGGAGGGTTGTTTGGGTATCCATGATCTTAGTATTTGGTAATAGGCATTGATTATGATACAATGCAAGAGATTCTTCGCAAGAGAAGAAAGTATGCTGGTGGAGATGATGAGGAGTAAACACTTGATGGGAGAAAAAATGGGGGGTGTTCCACAGAGAGCTTTGTAGGCATGCAGATTAAATGAGGTAATGCCATAAGTTGTACCAAACTTTGTGTGGAGAATTGGAGAGGGTAGGGATGTACTTTTTAAAAAGACAATTGGTTAGGGTTTCTTCTAATCAAGTGGTGGCTTACATAAATCAACATGAAGGTAGGATGGCCAAAATTTGTTAGTGAATATATTATTGAGCATTGGGAATGGGTTGTGTGTAGTCTTAAAGCTTGGCTAGTGAATTGTTGCTTGGTAGGATCTTGCATTTTCCTTAGGCACTGAATGATAGCATGGACCAGCTGCTGCAATTACAAACTAAATTCGTGGAGGTGAACAATTCCATGTTCTACTCAACTATGGTGCAAGCTAGAATTTTAGAAAATGTTGGGGGTTCACATGCTTCTACAAGTAATTATAGCTAGATTTGGAAGCTCAAAGTGCTGACCAAGGTGAGGATTTTCATTTGAAAATTGGTGAAAAATTATATTCTTATCGCTGAATGGATATTCAAAAGGAGATTGATAGATTGCAATAACTGTTTTTGGGGGTATAATTAGGCCAAGGCTTTATAACATCTCATGTAGGATTGCTGGAAGACGAAAGAGGTTTGGAATATGAAGCACATGAAGGATGTGGCTGCAGCACTCGTTCCATGCAGCAACGAAAGCTGTAGCAATTTTTCATTATAGTATCTTAATAGCACCTTGGAGGTGAACAAATTGATGTTTGGGGACATGATCAAGCATGCTGCTATAGTTATTATAGCTCTTTATTACATTTGATTAGTAGGAATTTAAAAAACACAAGGAGCAAATATTCAACAATACTATTCTATTGAGGAAGATTCAAATTGATGTAGTGGCTGTAATCAGAAAATATAACTTGGCTTCATCCATGTCTAACGGGAATCTATACAGCCCACTTGAGTTGAATGTAGCTTTATTCTGGGCTCCTCCTCCAACTAGATGGATCAAAATCAATTGTGATGTGATGTTTTGAGACAATACTGTGAGGTTGGGAATTACTGTTAAACATCACCTTGGGAAGCCATTGCTAGTTACTTGAAAGAAGGTTATTTCATAATCAAGCATAGCTATGGAGGTTCACGCCATTATGGAGGCTGTGAAAATGCTTAGGTCGAAGTTCGTCATGTATCATGCTGTTGAGACTCAGATAGACTCTACTATGGCTATTCAAGAGGTGGGCAATCTTCTACGACACTCTTCACGTGATGGAAGATTTAAAGACTCTCTCTAGTATGTCAGAGGCATTGATACCTTTTATTTAACGCATATTAATGGGCAAGGAAATTTCCCAACAGATTGGGTGATGCATTATGCAAGTTCAATTGATTTTACTTGTGACTGGAGTATGCCCCTTCCCAAATCACTTCTAATGTTGTTGTTTTTGATTTTTTTTTTGATCCTCAATAGAAGACTTTTTGTAGCTTTGACCATTATTATATTATCAATAAAACCCAAAGATGTGCTGACAGTTGGAAGGAACTCAAATACAACAAATACAATAACCACTGAGTGGCCTCCTTATATTGATGTTAAGGAGGTTACTACTAGGATGTTTGATTACGTAGTACAGGATGAGATTATCATGTCAGATTCAACATGCTGTAGAGGCAAGGAGTTTCACTAATTTTATTTGGTGGGGAGAGTCTATGGTAATACCCTTCCTTGCTACATTATTGCAATATAACACAGGTGTGGCTATTTTAAAAATTTCATAATATTGGTCCTATCATCAGTATGCTTTTGTCTTCATTTTGTTTCACATGGGTAGTGGGCAAAGAGGCAATCCAATAGGGTGCTGGAAATGAAGATGAGACACTTGCTAGAAATTAACAGAGTTACTTGGCAAAGTGTTGTTTCTTCTTTCGATTGGGTGAAGCATGTGAGGAAGAAGGAAGTGAATGGGGATGAAGCATTAGGATGTAGCTATGCTAAATGTAGAAAAAGATTTGAGGATGGCATGGAGAGGGCAAAGCAGGAGGGCCAATTGCTGGAGGTGAAGTTGCTGTTAGAGGATTACTAGTGTGATGGAATATGGATAATTGGAGGAAACATTATTGCTATTATGAATCCCTTAAGCCATGCTAGAATTCTAAAAAGAGCTAATTTGCAACTAACGAGGGGCTGGAGATGTGCTTGGTGGCCTATCATGTGTAATACAATTATGAGAAGGGAGGCTGTAGTTTTGTGAAGATCTGTTGTTGCTAAAATGGTGTTGATGGAGTCTATAGAGGTAGGGAGCTTGCTGTATGAAGACTCAAATCAATGATAAGTACAAGAATGAAGGGGGATGCTGTGGATGTGATGCTGTAGAGCACTCTAAAAAAATTGGAAGTTCAAAGAGAGAACATAAGCTGAAGTTTTTCCTTGCTACTGTTTGTATGATCTGAATGCGATTGCTGAATCCCTTGGAATTCTAAGATTTTTGTGCTATAAATATTTGGCCATGGCGTGTGGAGTTATGTGGTTACAACAACTATGTCCAATGCTTTTTTCAAAGTGGGAATTGGTTGTACACTTCATGTGGAAGTGTTGCCAGTTTTTTTGAAGGCCAACTATTGTTGGTGGGAGATATTAGAGTTTGTTATGCTTTACTACAACAAAAAATGATTAAGCTCACTATATGGAACATTTGGAGAATAAAGGATAAAAAATAAAGGGGTTACCTATAATGGTTTGTAAGAAGAGGAGGCATTGCAATAGTGGCTCTTGTTGAAACCAGGTGGAGAAATTCAGTAGAAGTAATGCAGATTTACTACTTGGTAGGGATTGGGAGTTTGTAGTGCAACAATCAAGTAGATTGTTTGAAGGGATTGTGGTTCTATGGAGGAGCTTGCTAAACTTGAAAGTTATAAAAATTTCATTGCAAGTGCTTCTTGTGCAGGCAAGGGTAGGGGAGGAAAGGCTGATAAAATATTGTGTGGTGTATGCTTCCAAGGAGCCTATCAAGAGGAACGTTGTGTGGGAGATCTTGAGGGAGGAGGCTAGAGGTGAGCGACCAATGATAGTGGCAAGGGATTTCAATGATGTGGTTAGCTAACCTCGTGTGGCACTGAAGCCTTAGAAGTGACTGCAAAAGAGTATTGACAAAAACAATTGCTTGAATATCTGAACAAGGGTAGAGAATTCTGTCAATGAATGTGCCCACTCGAAACTATCTTAGACGTTAGGCTACACAAGACTCTTGTGAGAATAGAGTTCTTTATTGGAGTGCCTTCGATGGATTCCTCCTAGGATGCTTGTCAAAGCAAAATTCTAAGAAAGCTTTCGAGGAAGCTTATTTTGGAGTCAATGATGCACACCATTAAGGGACCAAGTTCTACCATCACTGAGGCGACTGGGGTAATACTGACCCACCATGTCAAAAGATTTCTCCAAGAGATGCCACATTTTTCTGATACATGCAGACTTCATTCGACAGCCATCAGAACCTTGACATCTGATGGTAATGTCTTGTTTCAGGTTTGGGGCATAGATGTGATTGGCCCCATCCAGCCTCCTTCATCAAGGAGGCATGTGTATATTTTGGCTACCACAAATTCATTTTCAAGTGGCCAGAGGCCAACCCATTGAAACTAGTAAAGGGAAATGATGTGGATAAGAAATCATCTAATCTCTAAGTTCAAAGTCCTTGTTCACCTGATCTCTAACAATGGAATGAACACCATTCAAAAACCAACAAATAGATTGACTTCGTAGAAAGTTTCAGATGCAACATTGTTTCTCTACAAATTACAAAGCTACAACTAATTGGCATGAAGAGGTTGTTAGTCAAGAATACACTGTGTAAGCTTCTCATTCCAATTGCACTTGTTCTAAGAAATGACCTTCATGAGAAGCTTCCTGAATGACCATAGACATTCCATACTACTACACATACACCTACCAGCTCCACTCCTTATGCCTTGATGTTGGTTGAGAAGCAGTCCTCCCACTGGAAGTCCAAATCACCACCATTGGAGTGGCAATTCAGGAAGGCTTTATAGAGGACCAGAGAATGCAACTTAGACTCCAAGAGTTGGATGCTCTGGAGGAGAAATGACTGAGTTCTTGACAAAGGCTTGAAATCTACCAAGCAAGTGTATCAAAAGCCATTGATCAAAGGATTCATAGATGGTTTTTCAGACTAGAAGACCTAGTGCTAGCCGTAATAAGGCTTATGAATGTAACCCGACGGATGCAACACATTCAAACATTAGTGGGAAAGACCTTTTCTGATTAGAAGGTGTCTTCTACTCTAGGAAAAGAAGTGTCCCCCAAACATAACTATGTGCTCACACCAATTCATGCTCAATATTGGAAGAGGTATTACCCAGTTCGAGGACAATCCCATCCTGCTTCTCTCATTTCATTATATAGGAAGGAAGTTGACTTAGTTGCTACCTTGACATAGGGGCCAAACCCTAGCCTCAGAGCAAAGAGTGGATCACATGACCTATTCAAGGTTGGGGGAGTAAACACTCATCAGCATTTTCGGACTGAGGGCAAGCAACACGAATCTCATCTTGACAAGAAATTGGTTTCATCACCACCTTCAGGTTCCTAGCCGACCAATCTTTTTTAAGAGACTATTGTAAGCTACTTTAAGTGCTTGAAGTCAGTGAGTCCTTGAGAAAACTATATTTATTTCAACTACTGTAAGGATTCATAGGTACTCTTCATAGAAATTGAACAGGTAGAAACATGTAAAGTGTTGTATTAATTCATAAATGAAATTCGAGCATATGCAAATATGTTAGTAATGATCAAAGCCTATACAAATCCTATTCAAACTAAATAGAGGCTACCAGCATTATGGACCTCAGAAAGAATAAGATGATGATACAGCTTGGTGAAGATATCCCGACACTTAATGTCATCACCGCCATAACTATAGCTCTATAATTATGTAAGGACAATGTGTAGATTTGATGCAGAGGTAGCAGTCCTAGCAAGGTCCTCTCTAGAAGCTATCCTCTTAGCCTCTAATGATTCAACCCAAAGCCATGCCACTGCAAGCTCATGCTTTATGAACATGAGTTGTCACTCAATTATGTTCACAATCTTCACACAATATGAGACTTTAAACAACATGTTGTTTGGAGCTCCTCCTTAGCATGTGTCATGGACTATAGTGGGCCTACCATACCAATGTCGCATCAACCTCTTCATGTAGTTAGTCATGTTGCCAAGCTCATCAAATTGACCACCCAGCAAGATTGACACATGGGTGAGGATCCTCCTAGCCTTGGTCAAAAAAGTAGTAGCCTACAAGGGGACAACTAGTCCCTATTGTTTATCAAGCCTGTCTACTATAGACAATAGGACCTAGGAGATATATAAACAAGCATTGGGTAGAAACTTAGAGATCAGAGTCTCCAATATGATTCTTGCTCAATGTTAGTAAGTGAAATAAGATAAAAAAACAAAGTATTGACTTAATAGGTTAATCTCCAACTACAGCTTTCAAGGTGAAAGTGATCTAACAAAAAGGATGGTTACCTACGTTTAAGTTGTTTGGTGCATGAAAGTCCAAACCCCCTTCCCTTCAACCTTTGTCAAGGCCAGTGAAGTTCTGTGGTTCTAGATTCCTACCACTTCTGATGAAATCGAGTTTTCTATCCTTAATGGTCTAGATATTAAATGACATGGACCACACAGATATGGAAAAATCAGTCTTTGACTCCTACCAATTAGGAAAGTCTTTTCTCTACTACCACCTACCACCTTTGAGAGCAAAGAATGGGATGAGGGCCAAAAAAGTAGTGTTTCCATCTTCGACCATCTGGTACATCAATCAGACAGAAAAAATTGCCTTTGAGAGATGCATCCCCAATGGAATCTTTTTTTAGGTAATCATATCATTGTCCTCCTCCATCTTGCCATCATAATTGTTCACTCTTGAAGCAAGGCATCAGTCTCTGGCTTTCCTGGATGTTCAAGATGTTTTTTGAAAATATCTATGGTGAGAGGTCTCCACCTTCTAGAGATAATTGATAGATGAACCCTACTTTTAGGAGACATCCCCATACCCATAGAAAGAATGAAACATCTCTCAACAAGGAAGAAACAAGAGAGAACTGCTTGCTTGGCTTGGAAGCCTTCTTATTATGAGAATAAAAAAAAGTCACCAATCCCCATGGGGTGACTTTTGAGTGTGGCTTGACATTTTCCTCATTCGATAGAGAGTTAGTTGCTGAACCAGAGGTAATGATTAGGGGTATTCCACTTTTACAGTCAACCGCTTCCTCATACCAAGAGCTCGCCACAAGAGCTTTACTAGATTGCTTACTTAGACCTAGAGGTAAACTTCAACTTAAAGATCGCCATGAGCCTACCTCTGCAAAAAAAGATGGAAAGTTCATACTATGATGATTGGCATCCTCATTTATGCAATGAAAATGGAGTGAGTAGCCAGTGCCCTTGAGTTATTATCTTCGGTATTGCTTTCTCTCATCGTGAATGGCACCATAAGGTGCTCCACTATAAGGAGTTGATGTTAGGCATGCAAAGAAGACTCTGACTATGCACTGTCACTAGCTCTGACTCTCAATCACTGATGAAAGAAGAATGAATACCAAGATAGTGGTTCCCTTGCTAGTATACTGCCTAATGGCTTTACATCGCTAAAGAAGTAATTGACAACAACACAATCTGAAGTAGATATGATCAAGATATCAAAAGAAAATAGGGGGCCTAGGGTTTGGGCTAGGAAATAACATCGAGTGAGGGGAAGGAAAGACTCAAGTCTAGAAGAAGGGGAGGGGAAATCTTGATTCCTGAATTCTGAGCTCAGAAGTTCCATAGAGGATGCCCCCCGTCAAAAGTTTAGAAACTACCGAACAATCTAGGTAAGCTCATGCATATGAAACAAAATAGATTATGAGCTACTCAAAATCCACTTCAAGTACAATCAATAGTGATTCAAATCATTGAATTTTAATGTAGAGGACACAGATGATTTGTTTTGACATATAATGGAGTAGAAATCACCATTCATACCCTATTTTCTTTTATTTTCTATTTTAGTCTTTAATATATATATATATATATACATATATATATATATATATATATATATATATACATATATATATATATATATATATATATATATATATATATATATATATATATATATATATATATACATATATATATATATATATATATATATATATATATATATATATATATATATATATACATATATATATATATATATATACATATATATATATACATATATATATATATATATATATGTATATATATATATATATATATATATATACATATATAAATATATATATGATATACCAAACTTAAGTATAATAAAGAAATCTTCCTGAATGTGAATCGATCTTTTTGGAATTCAAGTTGGATAACTAGAAAAGGAGGCCCAGGCTACCCCGAGTTATAGAGCTCTGTGAATTTGAAATCAATTATATCTCTAGGAGTTCAAGAAAGTTTCTCATATTCGCCAATGGCATTACATGTGAAAAAGAAGTAGAAATTAGGAACCAGACCACGTTCCCTGTACTTAGACAATGCATGTTGATGGAGCATTAGGAGAGCACAGTAGTGGAGTTGAAATAGTTTTGACTTGTCTAGAGAAGATTACACTCAAGAAAGAACTCCAAATACACTAATATTAATACCATATACCACAACAAGTTGAATATGAAGCCCTCCTTATTGGTCTTAGATTTGCCTTAGGTTTCAAGGTGATGATAGTAATTGTTAACGATGACTCATAACTAGTAATCAATTAAATCAAATACACCTTTGAGATAAAGGAAAGGATCTATCATTAAGAGATACAAGAAAAAGGCTCTTGATTTGATGAAGAAATTCTTGAAATTCATTGGAGAGAAGAGAATAATGTGCCAGATTCTCTTACAGAGTTTGAAGAACCATTCGGGGGCATACCTCCACTTGATATACATATATCAAAGTCTTGAAACTGAAATGATTTATATCATGGGAATCAAGAGGAGTTCATGCTGTATGGGGATCCCAGTGGAGTACTCCCCTCATCTTGAAATGAAGCTTGACACATAAAAAGACAATAGAACAGATACACTCTCATTGATGATAAGTTATATCGCAAATCTTTCTTACAACCATTGCTTTAGTGCATCCATCCAACAGGGAGCCCCTCCATGACATCCATAAGTTGACTGGTTTGATAGCTGGCCTCAGTTGATTTCTCGATCTGGAGATTAGTCTTTAGCTTTCTTCAAACTTCTTAGAAACAAATCTAAGATGCAATAGACTAATGAATGCGAGCAAGCATTTATGATATGAAGTGAAACAAAATGATAATATATATATAACCCTCCAAATAGCCCAAAGCTTGGAGAGTCTCTTTTCATCTATTTAGCAGCTACCAATGGAGTAGTCAGCTCAGTTCTAGTTCAAGAGGAAGGAAACATGTAGAAACCCATCCCCTTTCATGGGATGGAGATGGCCTGGGATGCAAGATACCCTTCTTTGAAATTCACTTGGACCAATCTGCTATCCTCCCCCACCATTTCCAAAAGGAACCATTGCTTGAGACTAGCTTTCTAAGCTTTTGATTCTCCAGAAGAGACAACAATTTTTCTAAAAAGATAGGCCAGCTGCCCTATTAGTGAGTGGAGATTGGCTTCGTGGGTTCGAAGAAAGTGAGTCAAGTCCAAATGCATGACTACTAATGATCTAACCTCCACCTGCGTGATGAGTTTTGATGAGACCAAAGAGTGGCAAGCTACCTGCTTTCGTTAATCACCAGATTGACCAAAGAAAAAACAAACAAACAAAAAGGAGTATGTGGTCAGAATGGTACTCGTGAATCTCATTCTATTTAACTATTTCTAGGAATAGAATCTTCTATTTATATTATTAAGATTCTATTATAGTATAGTAAAGAAGTTCCCAAAAATAAACACCCCAAAGGAGGGCCCCCGTGCTGACTCACTTGGTTTATTTTGTTGAACACACTAGGCCATGGACACAGAGTAATCTTCATCAAATCAGTGGAAAATTCTTTTTCACTCCATGTCGGCCCATTAGTTGGAGCCTTCTTGTAGCATGACATAGTAGTCTAATTTACTTTCTTTTAGTGTACTAATGAACATGCTGATTATGAGGGCATCCACATTGGCTAAACCATCCCTAAGAAAGTATACTCGGGGAATCCATAGAATATATGACATCCACTAATGTACTTCATTGCCATAGGTATGGGGTATTCTTTGAATTCATATAAATCCTACATGGCACTCTCACATCATACGGCTTTATTCCTAGCAGTGGTGACTTCCAGAATCAATAGGTTGGTAATTCATGTAATACATGATATCTTATCACTCGCTCATCCTTCTCTTCATCAAAAAGAGAAGGGGAACTTCAATTGAAAATTGAGGGGGGACCTGAGTTCGAGGATTATTGCTTGGGGGCCCCTCTGGAGAATTAAACTGGATTATGGGGATCATTTTTGGGAACTTCTGAATCTGGCTAGGCTCTCACGAGGTCCAATTAGATCAACCAATGACTAGGTTACATAATAAGGAGTTCAGTAGGGTTGGGAGAATGATAGAAGAACCTAGCCAAAGTCACTGTTTTTTCAACTCCGTGGGTTGAGTAGTTGGAAGGGATTGCTTTCTACCTTTTGTCTTTCCTGACCCCAGATCATATCACATGTGGGTCATCGTGTAATTGCACCTTGGGACTTATTCAAGGGGCATTCGTACTAAGGGATAGAGGATTATGCAGATCGAGTTGTTAGGTGAAATTGATAACAGCTAATTCGACGGCCAAAAGTTTTGAAAGGTGGACTAAAAGTACCCTAGCTTCAGATGGTTGTAAAATTCATTAATTAGATCGCTACTATAGAGAATCAAATCTTCTAATCTATGATACTATACCTTCGAGCAATGTCAAAAGGTAGGTTCATTGAATCCAAAAAAGTGAGACTTTAGTTGACGAGTGGACCTTAGTCACTCGATTATTGGGACCTACAAGAAGCCAAGTTTCTTTGCTTTCCTTCATCACAGTAGTTGAAAAAAGACAAAGTCAAACAAGTAGACCTGTAGTTTCACTATCCACCTTTGGAGATATTTTGGAAGTTTCCATTTCACACATCTTGGCCAAGAAGGAAATAAGTGTTTGTTAGTAGAAGGTGGTCACTTCTCTACTCTTAGACATAGGTAGAGGATCACTTTGCATCCATAGTCTTCTCTACATCTTATGCATCTTCTGTCTCATCTCTTGGTCCCAGGGAGTCAGGGAGCAAGAGAACTCTCCCAAAAGTGGCTTTCTAGGAGGGAACTAGGCTTCAATCAATGGAATGCTTTGTTGATTTAGCTCAAGGGGTCCAGTTTCTCAGTTTAGTGTGGAGGGAGGCACTCTTATTTGAGGGCACATGTTCTAATGTAAAGTTGGCAATACGTTCTTGAGTTAATGAACAGTGCTATAAAATAGGGCTTTGTGGCTTGCTTCAATGCTTCTCCTCACTAAATATCTGTCAATGGCCTTTCTCCTCAGTATCTCTCAAACTTTCAAAAAAACTCTCATTCCTTTCCATGCACCCCCTATTTGACTTAGAAAGAATAAGAAGAAAGGCTCAAAGCCTTTTCACTCAATGGCCACATAGGCTTTCTTCTCGATGTCTATCAACCTAAGTCCCCTGCTTCCTACATTCACCTGAAAGAAGAATCAAAATCTACTACTAAAAAACTAAAATTGGATTCAAAGAAAAGAAGATAGATAGAATTGGAGCTTCTTGGTGTATCTTCTCTCATCCACATAGTGTTAGTCTACTTTTCTGCTCAATTAAGCAATGGAAAGTGTGAATTCTATGATTGCCTATTTCAAGATGACAAGTTTGAGTCCAAGGAGTTCGTTCAAGTCAAGCCTCTATCTACAAAACTACCATCTTTTCCTGTTGGTCGAGTGGATTTAATCTCCTATCCTCCAACAGCCTGGCAGATTAAAAGTCATCTGCTAGCATATCCTTACTCCACCTCAAGGCATGCAAGGTTCTAGCACACTTGTGGCTAAGGGAAAAGATGCAATGATTAGAATTGATCTAAAAGTTCCAAGCACCCATCACAATCTCCCTAGCAACCACAAAAGAAGGCCAAAAGTCCTCAGGTCTGACACCCCTACTGCTTGAATCCAACCTAGAGGTTGAGAGAAAAAGTGGGCAATGATCAAAAGCAACACAAGGAAGATGACTCATGGATGATCCCAAGAAGGACATAAGAACAGTAAAGTTCATGAGAACCCTACATAGTCGAGAACCACATCTGAGCAGAACCCTTCTTATTGTTGCACCAAATGAAATTGGGCCCCTAGTAGATCATGCAAATCACTCCACGTCATGAACACAACCAATTCCCAGTTAGTAGGACTAGTCCGCAAAGGAAAGGCTTGCCTATTCTCTTCTCCTTACTGAGGATATAGTGGAAATCTCCTCCCACCATAGTGGGAGTGCTGTCATCAGTGTTGGAAAGAAGGGTACTCCATACCTCCCTCCTAACATGAAATTATCCATCAGAATAGAAAACACAGAAGCACGACTTGGCAGATCTCCCATGCCCATGCTCAACAATAATGACCTGCCTGAGGGAGGTAGCCAGTTGGACTCTAACAAGGTGACCAAACCACAGCATTTTAATGCCAACCATACTTCCCAACTGAAGGGACCACATGAAAGTCCTAATATAGATTCATATATATTAAGATAGATTTCTCAATGATTTTGATCAAAATAGTGAGTGTTGGTTCATATTAGTTAGTGATCTCGACTCAGTGAGTCTTTTATTTCGTTATGAACTGTTGGCATCAATCCTACATTTTTTCATTGTGGACCGAGTAGAAAGGGGGATGCATGGGAAGAGGGTTGTATCATGAGGGAAGCAAAGGGGTCAACTGCTTTAAATAGAAAATATGAATTCTAGCAATGCAATGGAGTTGGGCTGACATGTCGATCCAAATAAATCGGCCCATCTTTGCCTGCTAAGAAAGAGGATAGCAAGTGAAAAATTTTGTCTCAACAGAATGTGTATTACTATTACTATATAGAATATACAATTTCTACTTTGTTAGACTATTTTAGACTTGATCTCTATTTATTATTCCTAAATGAATAAATGAAAATGAAGTTGTGAAGTAGTTCATGGTGGGGTTACTATTATCCTTTTTCTTGTATGTGTTCCTCCAAAAAGGGTAGTTAGATCCTTAAAGGAGTGATCCATATCATCTTGACTTGGTTTTGCTTCCCTTCTTATTTTCAACAAATCTTGAACAATACTTAGTTTGTTCTTCTCCTACCAGTCTCAAATAGAGCATGCTGAGAAAACTCTTCTTCATGTAAAACCCTTTTGGTTTCAATCGAAAAAATTGTACATATTTTAAGAAACCGTGTGCTATGGCTCGAATCCGTAGTTCCTCCTATTTTTGATAAAAGCAGTTGATAATGGAATCCTTTTTTGCCCATTATAAGATATCCATAAATAATAATGCAAAAGGATGGCCTGGGTCCAAGTTGTTGAGTAATAGTAGCGTTGAGTTTCTAGACACTTTTCCTTTGGATTAGTTAGTTCTATTTCTCAACAAGATTGAGAAAGGATATAACTCAGTGGTAGAGTGTCACCTTGGCATGGTGGAAGTCATAGGTTTAAGCTTTATTATCCCTTAACTCAACCTAAGTTTTTTTGATTTTGGCTTCTCCCCCACAGTGATAGAACGAGAATAGATAAAAGGCTTGTGGTGTCGGCACAATAGGGTGGCGACGATGATATTGTGTTATGAAGTGCATGGATACAAGCCTTCGCTTTGGTCTTGGAATGAAAATTTCGAATCAGCTTTGTCTTTGAACAAGGAATCTATAACTAATGTAACAATGAATGTCATGGAGAGTTCGATTCTAGCTCTAGATGAATGCTTGCGACATGCTTCACACATGCAAATCAGATGGGAAGTGGTGTTTCCAGTGGTCAACGAGTGAGTCACACCCAAGAACCTACCCTTGGGAGTGGAGCAACAACTGGAAATGGTTGCTAATACCCCGTAGGCTGAGGAGCAAAAGGAGATATCTGCATGTGGAGGGGCTCACATCTGATTAGCTGGTTGGTTAGGAAATAGCTTACAAAGGTGATGATTAGTAGTCAGTCTGAGAAGATGATGGGCCACATTGGGACTGAGGCACGACCCCGACTTCTATGGAAGGTAGCAGTGTGGAGTTTTTTGTAATGGGAAAAAGCCTGATGGAGAAATGCCATGTGGAGGAATAAGGCCCATAAGTCATGAACCTCTTTTATCAGAGAAGAAGCAATGATGGTATCTAAGGAATAAGCATCGGCTAACTCTATGCCAACAATTGTAGTAAGACAGAGGTTGCAAGCATTATTAAGAATTATTAGGCGTAAAGCATCTGTATGTGGCTTTTAAGTCCTTCGTCAAATCCCGGGGTTGAACCCCTGACAAGTGGTGGAAACTATAAAGCTTGAGTATGGTAGGGGCAGAGGGAATTTTTGGTGGAGCGATGAAATGCGTAGAGATGAAAAATAGCACCAACAATGAAAGCACCCTACTGGACCAACACTGACACTTAGAGATGAAAGCTAAGGTAGTAAATGGAATTAGAAACCCTAGTAGTCCTAGCTGTAATTGATGGGTACTAGGAATTATGTGTATTGACTTGTGCAGTGCTGTAGCTAACACACTTAGTATCAGGCCTAGGGAGTATGGTCATAAGAATGAAACTCAAAGGAATTGATGGGGTCCCACACAAGCAGTGGAGCATGTTGTTCAAGTTGATGCAAAGCGAAGAACCTTATCAGGGCTTGACATGCTGCGAATCCTCTTTCTTGAAAGAGAGGGGTGCCTTCAGAAACATGGACATAGTTGGTGCATGGCCATCATCAGTTTGTACCGTAAGGTGTTGGGTTTAGTCTCACAACGAGTGCAACCCTTGTGGTTAGTTGCCACCATTGAGTTTGGAACCCTAAACTGACAAACAGTGATAAGCCAGAGGAAGCTGAGGATGACATCAAGTCATCATGCCCTTGATGCACTGGGTGGCACACATGCTAATATGGGTGGGGAAAATGGTCTCAATATTGTGAGGGTGAGCTAACTCTAAAACCCATCCTCAGTTCAGATTGTAGGCTACAACTCTCTTACATGAAGCCAGAATCGTTAGTAATTGTCGGTCAGCTATACGGTGGTGAATTCATTATTGGGCCTTATACACACCACCCATCATACTATGGGAGTTGGCCTCTTTCAAATTCATTACCTTAACCACAAGGAAAAAGGGGGATGCTGAATGTAGAGCTAGTGATTGGAGTGAAGCCGCAACATGGTAGCCATACTGGAAGGTGCAGTTGGATCACCTCCTTTTCAGGGAGAGCTAATGCTTATGTTTGCTAGGTATGTCTATTTGACATTACTTCACACCCAAAAAGAAGTGAGCTACATCTAAGCAATGCTTGGATATGGAATTGTTCTTTTGTTTCTAGACTGTGAACTAAGACCAAGCTCATGAGCTTCGTATCCTAGGTCGTAAGAAGTTGATAGGTTCTTTACATCCCCATGGCTCTCCCATGTGGTGACATGTGGATGTGCAAAAGGAAAGAGGGGGAAATGGTTTGGGGTATATCTAGGATTTGGCATAGCAACGTCACGATAGGCTATTAGCTCAGTAGTGGAGTGTTCCCTTGAGAATTGCGTCATTACACCTGGGCTATGAGGGATCTCCGCTGCATGGATTGTTCAATGTGCCCATCAATGACTGACCCATCGATGTGGATCATTCAAGGCACATAAGCATGGCATACACCTCCTGTTCGAATCAAACTTTGAAACCAAACTTCTCAGCAATAGGATAAATGGAGCGAATTGGGTGAGATCCAATGGAGATCGAACTTTCTTTTCTATTTAGTCATGGCATCTGAGCTGTCTGGGGGGACTACATGGCTACTTACTCTCTTCTCAAGAAAGCAAATGCCCTTAATTAGTGTATGGATAGCTATCTTTCGAGCATAGGTTAAGGTTTAGCCACAATAATAAAATGGAGCACCTAACAACGCTTCTTCGAAGACCAAGAACTACAAGATCACACCTTTCATTTTGGGGAAACGAAGGGATCGTACCACGAAAGCCTGTTTTCATGCTTTTATCTTAGGTCTGGAGAAAGCAAAAATCCATAGGATTTCTTGAATTTTCCCTTCCCAAAAGGTAAAACATGAAATTCTTTTTCCTCTCCATAGGGACCAGGAGATTGGATCTAGCCATAACATAAGAAGAATGCTTGCTATAAAGACTTGGTTTTTTTGACCCCCTCTGGGAGCTCCTCTAATGCCTTCTTTTTTCGCTCATCGAAGTTCTTTCACAAAGAGTTGACATGATCAGGGAGAAGGGGGAATAAGCACATTGGAAGAGTGCTGTAGAATGAAGAGTTGTATGCTGTGTTCAGGAATGATGAATCGTTCCCCCAAAAGAATTTATTGATTCTTTCCCAATGGATTGGATAGTCAATAGCATGGTTTATTTATAGACGAGGTCTCTAGTTGAAGCCCAGGATGGCCCAACTATGCCTGGGAAAAGAGGGATCAGAGGGAAAAGAATAGAAGAATCATTTGACTCTTTCGTGTTTGTTTCACTTGGCTTGGGGGAATATAGCTTAGTTGGTAGAGCTCTGCTCTTGCAATTGAGTCATTACAGTTATGGGTTGGATGTCCAATTACCCAAGAGATAATGATAGTATCTTGTAACTGAATTGGTGGCTTACTTTTTCTAAGGAATATGGAAGAGGACAAAACCATGCCACTGAAAGACTTTATTGAGACAAAAAGATGGGCCATCAAGAACGTAAAGTAGGTAGGATAGGTAGTTGGTGAGATCTAGTATGGATTGTACATGGATCATAGTTGGAGTCGACAGCATTCCTAGACTCCCTCATCTTGGATCCCTAGGAAAGAGAATGAAGTTGGCCCTTGTGAATAGCTTGATGCACTATCTCCCTTAACCCCTTTGAGCAAAATGGGAGCAGCCTAAATCATGAAAATAGGGTTATGGGATTGCAAGAAATGTGTCGTGCTGCTAGGCAAAGCAATTGCTAGATGACGAGAGTCTAGTAGTCAAAAACTAGCTTACGCTATGACCCAAAAGCATGGGGCACATGGAATCCCATGTGAATCATAGTCAAATTGATCAAAGTCACAAAAACGTGAGGTAGCCTTCTTGGGATAGTGAATTCATATCGAATGTCCTTCTTTTGACATTTTTGATTCTTGACTTCCACTACCAAAGCTAGGGATGAGTCAGGAAGAGGAGTGGTACGAATGGTATCAGAAGAAGCTTTCCTTCCATTCCTTAGAATGACTCTTTGCACTAGTCCAAAAGGGAGTTCAGTTTGAGAGGGTGTTAGCTCAGTGATCGAGTAGAGCACAGAGTGCTCGATTGATACCAATACCAGGTTCTCGTTCATGCCCAAAGTTGGATTGACTCAATAAGTTGGTCCAAACACTAGCTTCAATGATTGGCTTTTTAGGAATAAGAACGGGGGGCCACTCTGAGGAGCTTATATATGATCTTCTGAAGCAAAGTTCCACCCCAATTTATCAGAAGTACTAAACAAGGATACACGGGGTGATTAATCACTCACTACTATACCACTATCAATAGGTGTCAAGGATATGAATGAATCCTTCCTTCCCTTTGTGTTTGACCCATTGAGTCAATCTAACTAGTTAGTTCGATAACTATTAGCACACAAGCTGATATGTTAGTGCATATATAAGCTTCGTTTTTAGATTTAGGGCTGGGATACAACTAGAAGAAAAGGTGGTTTCACCACTTCATGAAGTGAAGTCCATAGGTCTAGCTCTTTCCATTGATTTGTCTATGAAAATCTCATATGTGTGAAGCATCTTTCATTTTTGTATTATTACCATATCAATTCGATTTATTGAAGCAATTAACAAGAAGCAAGAAATTGTATGCGCACTCTGATATTGTCTTTGATGAATGGTCTCCCTTGGGTCTCCAGTACTTTATTCCCCAAAGGGGAAATTCCATTAAGGAGAAAGAGTTCCACTAAGAAGGAGAAAGTTATGAAACAAGGTATCCTCTCCTATCCAATGAATGGAATTAGGATTTCGAATGAAGTGGGTTATCTCATAGTTCTTGGTCTTTGAAGATGCAAAGAGATTCTTTTCATCAAGTCAATGGATATGGCTTGGTCACTTGACTCTATCCATCACAAATATGCTTCAAAGGACTTGATGATATAACCATCGTGGTGAAGTAGGGACCTAATGGAAAAGTGGTGGGATTTTTGGAACAATATATATCCAATTCCATTCCTTATGAATTCCAATTTCTTCCTTTAGAGGAAGAGAGGGCCTACATACCTCAAGAACTCTACAGTCTTATTCATTTTTATTGCTTCTTTCAAATTGCAAAAGGCAACTAAATTGCTTGCTCTTTTATACATCTATGATTGCTGATTGATGTTCTTGCTCCTCGACCTATAAAACATCAAAGTGGGCCCCTCTGGGGCGACTTTGTGCTTGATTGATTATTTGATGTCTTCATAGTAGTGCACACTTGAACTCTTTGACAAGATAGAAGTGGAGTCTGCACTCTCTGGAAGGAACTTCATGTCGTAGCTTCTCCACTCTGTAGCGATCTATTGAATGGAATGGAATCAGAGGCTCCCTTAAAGGTTTGTGCTTTCACTTCATTTCAGAGTCATTGAAGAGAAAGTAGAGGAGATAGCAATGGAATTGGATCAAGTCCGAGAAAAAAGAATCAACCAAAATATCGGTTGATCTTTATGGCTTTTTCCTACAACACAATTGGAAAGCAAGAATCCTTCTATTCTATACTATATAGTATATACACACCTCTATTGCTCTATTCTATGGAATAAGATGAAGATCTTTCTATTTCATAATAGATCACTTCCTCTCGCAAGACTTAAGTCAAGTAAGTAAACTTCCTCTCCTAATAAATAGAGTTAGCTCGCTTCCTTTTCAAATTGACTTTCCTTTGCTATGGTTCGAAACTACATGTCTTAAGCAATAGGAGAACACGTGATCTCAACTCTTTGAATCTTTTCTCTAGCAACAGTATTAGACAATTGACTTGAATCTCCTTAGAATAGTTTTAGCTGTTAAGCAAAGTCAACCCCTCTTTTCACTTTTGAATCTCCTCCACCAACTCCTCCCTTAGCTTAGCGCATAGTAATCTCGACCTCACCTCTGGATTGTGTTTCATCCCTCATGTAGCCCCCAACTTCCTTATGGTCATCTTCCCTTCTAGTTTCTTCACTTCACTCGCCAAAAAAAAGGGTCCATTACATCTCATCTCACCAACAAGTGCTTACAGATCTTCGAAATGCGCTTCTCTTTCTTAACCTCTTGTGAACTCCTATAAGCTCTGATTGTGATCGACTCTTCACTTTACTATAGGCCTAACATAGTAGTACTAAACTCAAGGAAACTGAGCTACAATTATGAAGCCAATGAGCTTGTGAGCAATTAAGCTACGAAGCTCATGAGCAAATTAGGATCCATCAAGTTAACGTTAGAGTCTTAGAGGGGGCCCCTTCCCCGTGAAGCTCGAGCAGATTGACCTACTCATAGATTAAAAGAAAGAGTGGGACAAAAAAGGGATTGATTTAGTATGCTAACTAATCCATTGATGAATGTCAACTCAATTGGAATGGAAGATTGAAATGTAGATGTGCTAATATCAAAAGAAATGGCACATCAAATTGAAGAAGTTCCCCAAAGGGGGCTCCTATAGGTCCGGGGCCCCCATTAGGTCCTCGGCCCCTAGCTAGGGGAAAGATAGATATAAGGCCCACTCTTCTCTTGTTGTCCCCCCCCCCCAACTGGGGAGGGGGAAAGACTTTTCCAAATAGGGGTTAGGGTTTCCAAGGGCTGGGGGCTATTGTCTAGGGAGACGAGAGAATCTTCACTTCTAAATTCGAGTTGTAACACAAGGTTAAGTATGGAATCCATACAGTTAGCTTCGACCCTAGCTTCTGATATGAGAAGAGTATTTTGTTTGTACTTTTTGTCATTGTCAACATATTTGATGCATTGAATGAAGGTGGATGGAGCAACAAAGTTTTCATGAATCCAAGGTCTTCCTAATAGTAGATTGTAGGACGTGTCATTATCATTCACATGACATGATTTCAAATTTCAAGTTTGCCAACAGACACTGAGGTGAATCTAACCACTTTGAGAGTCCACATTTGTATCTTTGTATGGTCATCTTAGTGTGACTAAATTGACTATTGAGTAGGGGTTCCTTAATGAGCTCGAGCACGAAGAGGCATTCATTCTCTAGCTTATAGGGGCCCTGATCCCGGGTCTATATGCACTCATGGTCAGTTGGCCACCCTAATGTGCCTGAAAGATAGTGTAGCCTCTTATGTTTCATGTAACCCAGGAGTAGGTCATCCTTTAAAAAAATATGTTAGTGGCCCAAAACTCTCTAGTTGACATACATTCCTCACAATCTTGAGGGGGCCTTTTGGGTGACTTTAGCTTCAATCTGATTGAGATGATCTAGACTTGAGAGCTTTGACACTTTTCTTGTTTCAAGAGTTGGAAATTGAGTCACCAGGTCAAAGTCGAATGGTTCGTACAGACCAAGTGAATTGCTCCCCCTGGCGAGCTCTTTTTCTTTTCTTTGTGAGGGCCTTAGAGTTTCTGCCAACCTCTTGAACATTTCTATGCAATCGATACAATGTCATTTTTTCCTAAAATCATTCCATTACCAGGGTCAACAAGATCAATTTCGTCATCATCATTAGGATCGAACATGGAATCCCTTACTGCAATTGCTTCCTCTATCATTTAGGCTTATCCACTTTTGTGACGAGGAAGGGTCCGACCCCCTTACACCCCCAACTCCCATCCTCTTGCTCTCTCCTTCATCTTTCTCAGTAACAATCATGTGGTAGATTGCCATAGCATCTGGGACCCTTGGTCTACCATTGGGTTGTGGTATTTTAAGAAAAGATGGTAGGGTGAGCACATGTCTAGCCATAGCTGCTGTTCTTCCTTATCTTGATTATGACATCTTCAACTGTCAGTAAATCCTCATCATCATATTCCCTCATCAGATAAAAAGCTGGGTGTACTTTTTCCTTGTGTACAGTAAGACAAAGAATATTTCTTCTATTCCACTCGTAATTCATAGTTTCATTTTGGAAAGCAAAGTGACAAATTTAACGATATATTTTTTGAAAGAGCAAATCATTGACAAACTCTCAATATAATTGAGAGTCTATTGGGACATTAATGGAAGTATAAACTTCCAGAAGTCAATCTCCAAGAGGTTGGCACACATCTATTATTTGTAGATAAGAGTGTTAGCTTTCCTTCTAAACAATATCTATTGTGACTTGATTTCTCAAGTAATGCAACGTGAGAACTTGCTCCAAGTCATACAATTTCTTGGAGGGTAGTCATCTTTCTTTTTTATTTGGACTTGGTGGGTTAGGGCCTTTCTCACTAGGTGAGTGCATCTGATTGATTCTATAGTAGCTCATTGTTTTTCATAGGCTTTATCATAAACAAGCTCCTCTATTCTTTATCATGGTTATGCCAATGATGATTGGTTCGTTTTGAGGCTTTTAGCCTTGGTAGTAATGGCTAGAGTAACGTAGGGTGGGTAAGTAAGAGTTGTTCTTTCATTTTCATGTAGATTGATTTTTTTATAATAATTATCTCTTAGAACCTTTCTACCCCCCAATATGGTATTACCCTCCAATCTTTTGTTCGTATTGCAAAGTAGGTCGATGCCAGCTATAATGCACATTCCTCATTCAAGCTTTATTTACCTCTTCTGGGAAGTTTTCTATTCGATTGTTCCATATGGTTCATATCTCACGTGCATACTCAAGTTCCATCATTTTGAAAAGTGCAAAATCCCTGCATATTATATTGAAGTTTTATGCATAGGTGGTGGAGCTGTAGAAGACATTGCCTCAACTACTTAATACCTAGGTAGGCACCTAGGATCTTTTTTACTCATATTAGTACTATGAACTAAGTAGGCCTTTGCTTCTCAACAAATTGTTCATTGATTTTTCAAATAGATCACTGTAGGATTTCCTTTGAACGAAGCTCCATCATCTCATATTGAGTCAGGCTTATGTGAGCAAAAAGTGAAAGACCATTATTGGTTGAAGAACCCAACAGTATAGAGCATCCCTATTGATGGAATGAATCAACTGATGCATGCATACTTGCTCAGCTCTTCCAGCTCTTTTTTCAAAACATCAGAATCAAGAAAGCATGCCAGGATGAATGAAAAAGTTGACCATCCCATAGCATCAATGTTGTTGGGTAAACAACACACCTAATCTAATGATTCTTCAATCCAAAGGAGGAGAGTTGAGGCACGAAGAGAAGAAGTTTTGAATCTCACTTCCATAAATGAAATGAAAGAACTCTACCTTCCTATGGCTTTGTCCAGTTTGATAGAAAACAAATGAGTTTGAGCTCTCTTCTTCCAAACTGGAGGGGGTGGGGGTGAAGAAGAATTGAAAGACAACCAATGAAAAGTAGTTCATGATGGAAACTATGAGGCACTCTTATCATTTAGCTGATGCAAATCCATGGCCTATTTCGGGTTCACTCAGAGCTTTGGCAATAACCATAGGGAGTTTGCACCCTTTTAAATGGGGTGTAACACTTCTCAGTTTGGGCCTAGACTTTCCCCTATATACCATGTTCGTATGGTGGCACGATGCTCTATGTCAATCCACTTTGGAAGGACATCATACAAAAGCTGTACAATTATGACCTCGACATGGTTCTATTCTGTTCGTAGTGCCAAAGTTTATGTTTCCTTTTTTTGGGCTTCTTCTAATTCGTCTTTGGCACCTACAGTAGATATTAGAGTTATTTCACCCCTTAAAGGGATTGGGGTTTTAGATCCTCAAGATATCCCATTTTTGAATACTCCTATTCTCCCTTCATCCAGAGTTGCTGTAAATTGAACTCATAGCTATACTCACAGGGAAGGAAAAATGAACAGTTTATGCTTTAGTAGCTACCTTTTCAATGGATCTAATATTCACTGGCTTTCAAGGAATGGAATATTACCAAGCATCCTCCATTATTTCGGATAGTATTCATGGTTCTACCTTTTTCTTAGCAATTGGCTTCATGGTTTTCATATGATTATAAGTACTTTCTTCTTGATCGAATGTTGTATATGCCAATATCTTGGTCATTGGACCAAGGAGCATCACGTTGGCCTAGGGGTAGCTGCATGGTACTGGCATTTTGCACACGTGGTTAAGTTATTCCCATTTGTCTTTATATATTAGTGGGGAGGTATCTGAAAAACAAATAATTGAAATATGGAATGAAAGCTCGAAGATAAAGCAAACTAGGCTTCGAAGAATGACAACATCTTTCCCACCCCCTTTCTTAAAAAAGAAAGAAAGATCCCCATCTTTCCTTAGAAGGGCCCCCCCTTTCGAGGAGACATCTGGTTCGGAACCCCCTCTAGGGATCTTTTTTAGAAACCATAGGACTAACGATAAGTCCTCAACAAACATAAAGACGTGAACAACCAACAGTCAAAGCAAGTGAACTAGTCAAGAACTCAAATCCGTAACGTGCTTAAGGAATTGATAATCCAAATTTGAAGTACGACCCACTGAATTGATTATCTCGGGCAATGGTCTAAATTCTCATTTTTGAAGAAGAAAGACCTTCTCAAGAGCTCACTTCAGCAAGCTTCCAAGCTCAAGTGTGCCTGTTCCAATGCTTGAATCCGATTGAATCAAATGCAGATGTACTTGAACTTTGATTGTCAAAAGAAGTAATGAAAGAAAATGCTTCATCTAGGTCACCAGTATCTGTATCCATCTTGAGGTACAAAAACACCGTCATATCTTTGTGAGGATAGGGGCCCTCTTTAGGGAACTTCCATGAAATCAAAAACGTAGGACCAAACTCCTGATTAGGGATCATCATCAACTTTGAAGCTCGACAATGCGGAATCTATACTGGAATCCTTTACCATAGAAAGGAGAAGTTCTCCAAACTCATGTCTTCCCAAGGTGCACACTCAATGCCAGGTTTCAAGCAAACAAGACAAACAATAAGAAGTGGGGTTGGGGCACAATCTAAGGAACTTCTCAAATCAAAGACAAAAGGGGAACTGAATATGTGATGGGGAGTCTTCTCTCTACTCATTGGTCCTTGATAGCCCCTTGATAACTCTAGTGAAAAAGGAACCAGGGGTCGGTCGTACACCCGCCTGCTCCATGATAACATCATTGAGGTGCGATGGCATTGGCAGTACAGACGGGGAAGAGTATCGTAGGCTTCCTCAAAGTGGCCGCATTGTCATCGACACTCATAGAATGGGGTAGGAAGCCATCAAAGGCCCCAGTGGTCAAACCACAAGCCAGTCCCTATGACTGACTCATACCAGGTGCTCGGGCAACCCTCAGAGCAGCCTAAGAAACTCAAAGAGTGACCATACATGATCATTCTTCTATAATCCTCTGATGGGAATCTCGAAGCAGGAAAGAAGGAGCAAACTCATATTCGACACAGCCATAGCATCAATTAGTATAAGGAAGCGGCACAATAGTAAAGATAAATCCATCTCAATAAAAAAACATTATTGCCTTTGGCATGCAACCAACCACGTAACTGACCAATATTGACACTTATGAATTAGATTTCATAACCAACTCTCGAAGTGCAATTTTGAATTTTCCTATTTTGCCTTGTCATGGGAAAGAAGAAATCGATTATTCCCTCAGAACTTGTCCAGTATGATCAATACAAAAAATGCATCTCAAGGGATTAGGAGAGGATAGGATTTAAACTTACAGTCTTTAGGTCATGAGCTTGATGAGTCAACAAATTTCTATACCCCACTTCTTCCCCTTATCTTTATTTCACTATTCCCACCTAGGTTCCCTTGGTTGCTTGGCCAGGATAAAACCAATGCTTAGTTAGAGAGTTCCTTCCTTAAGACCAGGTCTCCTCAGTAGTATTATCTCCCCAAGTACCTCATGTGCCTAAGACAAGAGGGTGGACATATTTAAAGTTAATGTGTAGAGGACAAAAAAGGTCCCTCATCTGGCTGATGAGATCACTATGTATGAGATAGAACTAGTCATTAGATGCATCAATATGACAGACAAGGTGGTAGGTGGTTGTAACCATCAAGAGTGGAGTTCCTCTTGCTGAGCTGGCGGACGGTTATAACGGCTAACCATCTAGAGACTTTTTTGCTTAGCTGGTAGTTAGTTAGAACCCTCAGAACTATTTGAAGACAGATGAGCTACATGCCAAGCTAGGCTTGCTTAAGTTGATGATGCGATAGACAATCTTTGACTAAGTGGAGACCTCATCGTCGGTGGAACAGTCTCACCATGAGACCACCATCCCTGGTTTGGTTGTGTCAATAAGGAGTGACATGAACTAACTGACACCTTATGAAGTGGTCTCATTAGAGTCCATTATGCTCTCCCATAATCTCTAACCTTTAATAAGTTCCATCATAATAATTTGTAGAAGGGGCCCCTCTGAGCCAACTTTCTTACTCTAAATTGGGATACATATACAAATACAAAGAAAAGCACTTAGAGCAGCATGCATATTCGATCGAATTACGATCTTCAAGTGCTAACTAATCAGTGGTGTAAAGGGACTCTATAGCTGTGGGCTCAAGAAGAATCAGCTTTCTCTCATCTATAGCAGCCTTGCCTGGAAAGATGGGAGGAGCAGGGCTAGTATTCATCCAAGTATGAACTTTGAACTTGAAGAAATAACATGAAATATGTCGTTCCATTCCTCCCATCCAATGGAAAGGGCTCAATTCTAATTCATTTATCGAATCATCAATATGAAATAGAGGCAAGAATTTGTTCTTCAAAGATTGGACCTACATCCTTGGGGTTGAAGGGCAAAACATAGTTTGGATTGTGATCTTTCCATCTCATTATAAGTGAACACATGTCTTATCCAAAACCTTAGAAGCCAAAAATCAAGAGAACATAAGGGAAGAGGAGCCACACAAAGAATCCTTAGAACTCATAATAGAACAAGTCAAAGGCCGAATGAAGTGCTCCAAACAATCTAAAGAATCCCTAGAGGGGGCCCCCTTTTTTTGACTTTCATCTTTGACTTAGAGCAATTGATCATTTATAAGAAGATAGGATATCGACCCATTGCTCTATTATTCATACACAAATTCATATCGAACAATTAGACCTCAATCTTGACTTCTTCTATAGAGACTCTCTCTCTCTTACCCTCCCCACCGACGACTGGAAAACACTTCTGGCAGTCAGAGCATCCGATACTTTTTACTACCAGCACACTTTTACTCAGTATGGCTATTGCTTGTCCGGTGTGATTCTAAACCCCAAACCATTACAGTCAAGGTAAGGTCTCTCCTCCCTAACTACTTTTCTAACTTGCCTGCTTGCTAAAGGGCTTTCATTATTGGAATTGATTTTATATTGCTTGTCATTTATAGTAGCTTCTTCATTCAAAGGCAAAGCCCTTAGAGACCCATACAAAGTTCCATACCAGAACACTTGCCCTCCAACACTAATGTGCAATTCTTTCGTCCCTCACATGCAACTTCCCATGGGGTTGGCTTCATGAACGAAAGCACAACCTCAAGTCAGAAGAGGAACATGGAAAGAACTAAAAGCATAATGATGGGATGTAGATGTTTCTTTTGGAGTTTAGTATGAATTCCATCGACACGGGGCCCCCTCTTGTGAACTAAACTATGGGGGTCTATGAAAGAAGAGATTTCTATAATCGAATAGATAATATTCATCTTCAGAAAGAAGTTAGATTATGAAATCCATGGTGTATGTTCAATATGACTCCAAATTTGGTACTGTGCTATCGTAAAGGATGTTCTCATCTTTAGGTGGCATTCGGCAATTGATCAAAGTTTCACCAGTTTCAGCGCTTCTAGAAAGTCTTGGTTTCAGCCGGCTTCAGATTTTGTGGAAATTGGAAATGGGGTATTTTGATCTAAGACTATGTGGAAAGTCTGGTTAGGTGCACTATATCATCATGAGTAGGGCGCTATGTAAGATTCTTCACATATTTGACGATATGAGATGAGCCATCTTATAGAAATGATCCAGTACCACGATAATGGAATCATACCTCCAAGTTGTGCATGGCAAACCTAGGACAATGTTTAGGCTTAAATCTTCCAATGGTCTATGAAGGATTGGCAAGGTTATGTGTAGTCCACTACCCCTACTTATACCCTTGGTTGACTAACAGATACAGCATCGAGTGACGACCCAAGCTACATCTTGTTTGAGGCTTGGCCAATCAAAGCAATCCTCAGCCATGGCAATAGTCTTGTTTCTTTCAAAGTGTCCCACTGAACCCCAAAGTGGAACTGATTAATAATGAACTCGTGAATTCATGAGTCTGGGATACATGATCGGGTACCTCAGAAAAGGTAACCATCTCTCAGATAGATCAAAAGTGCAAAAGAGTTCACCTCAAGAAGCTGAAAAGAGGTCCACTTTACTTGAACATAGGAAGATCAGCTTGAACTCCGCAAGGCTAGCTACAAGTATGAGGAATGGAAGAAGCTTGCCCAAAAATATTGGATTGAACAAGGGATTTTCCTGAAACGAGAGAGGAGAAGCATAGTCATAGGCCTGACTATAGATGTAGGGTGTAGTTTGATGGTGACTAATGAGCTGAAAAAAAGAGAGCCCCCTCTACCCCTCTAGGTTCAATATTGATTGGAAAGATCAATATCTTCTTTGAAATTGAAATCAAACCCCAGTGCTGATGCTGGTTTTAGACCCAAATCTGGGGCTAGGTTCATGTGGCATTCACCCCTAACAAAAACTCATCTACTTATTCTTCAACATCACTCAGTTTGAACCTCCATTGATTTTCACCCAAGCTTCATCCTAGTCATATGCATAGATCACCCATGTTTGGGTGCATAAGTAGTGACTATCACCCTATGAAGACTTGCTTTCTCTACGGCTTTGGTGGATTCCCTTCACCAAGCCACTGCCTATGAGACATCGGCTCATTCTTCAACAGGCATGATGATTGTCTTGCTATCCCAAAACCACATTTTCAAGATTTGGGCTATTCTCATTTCGTTCTTCACTGCTATGGGAATCATTTTTGCTTTCTTTTCCTTTGTGTGGGTATTAGGATGTTTCAATTTGCCAGGTTGTCTATTGCCTACCCATGGATTTAGCAATAGTTTGAATGGTTGACCTATTTGGGAATCTTTGTATTTATGCTAATTTTCAACTCCCCTAAGCATTTCATCACTTGCTATGCCCTTCCTCGTCTTTGTGTTCCTAGGTATCCACTTTCAACCATTTCTCGTTTGAACCTCACCATTAATGTGAAGGTTATGCCATCCTAAGGTGCTATTAAGTGGAAGAAACTTATCAATGTCCATTGATGAGAAATCATAGATTAAACTACTGAATTGGAACAATTCGGTCTATCTTAGTATCAACTCTGTTCAAACTAAGTTCATGGGCTTAAGGTAAGCAAACTCGAACCACTGACATTTACCACAGTGTAAACCACTACCTTTCAGGCCTCTCTAACTAATTCTAGCATAGAGGCCAGTGATCAAAGAGAACTCCCTCCTGAACACTACTTACAACTTTCATCATATTGTGCTCTCCAAAGAGCAACTCCTCTCCAAATCTCAAAGGGTGCTGAGTTTGAATACCATTCTCAAGATTCTTGTGTCTAAGGATTCTTGCAGTTCCATACACTCTAGCTATAGGAGAACCAGGAAAAATGAGCTCTCCCACATTTCTTTCTTAATTCTTTGGTCTTCAGAATATTGGTTTGAAGAACAAGTGATTGTCTTTCTTCGACACTAACTGCCCAACTAGAGAGTGGATAGCTAATGTGTTCCACTTATTGAATAGGGTCTATGGTCGGTCCGTGACCCATGGATGTCGAAAGCATCCTTGAGGCGATCTTGCCATTCTTATAGGGTGGAGGTGATGGGGTTATGGATTTTCCTTCCTTTATCCACATTTTGCTCAAAGGGTTGAAGGGAGATAGTGCATCAAGCTATTCACAAGGGCCAACTAGATTCTCTTTCTTAGGGATCCCAGATGAGGGAACCTAGGAGAGCCATCGACTCCAACTATTGTCCATGTACGATCCATTGTAGATCTGACCAACTGCCTATCCTACCTACTCTACGTTCTTGAATGCCCCTTTTTGTCTCACTAGAGTCGTTAAATGGCATGTTTTGGTCCTCTTCCCCATTCGTTAGAAAATGTGAGCCACTGGTTTCGATACAATATACTGTCATTGTCTCCTGGACAATGAGACAACCAATCTGTAATCTCAATGACCACCCAATTGCAAGAGCGAAGCTCTACCAACTGAGCTATATCCTCCAAGCTAAGTAAAGTATGGAAGAAAGAGTCAAATGCTTCTTCTATTCTTTTCCCTCTTTTTCCTCTTTTCCCTGGCATAGCTGGGCCATCCTGGACTTGAACATGAGACCTCTCCTGTGAAGTAAATCATTGTGTTGACGATCCAACCAATTGAGAGAGAGCCAATAGATTCTTTTTAGGACCAATTCATCGATCCCAAACACAACATACAACTATTCAGTCTACTACGCTCTTCAAGTGTGCTTGTTCCCCTTCTCCCTAACTATGCAAGTCATTGTGGAAGAACTCTGATGGCAAAAAACGAAGGCATTCATGGATGGACCCTCCCTACCCAACCCTAGACACTCTCAGATCCTTTTTCAAACCTACTCTCATTTCGAGTCAAGAGCAATAGATAGATAAATCAAAATAGATGACACGTCTCATTGTACAGATCGAGACCTTCCAAAGGGAGTCAAAAAAATCACGAAGTCTTTTACTAAGAATTCTTCTTATGCTATGGATAGATCCAATCTCTGAGTCTCTATGGAGAGGAAAAAGAATTTAACATTTTTCCTTTTAGGAAGGGAGGATTTAAAAAATTTTGTAGAGTTTCGCTTTCTTAAGACCTCTAATTAAAGCATGAAAAAAAGACTTTCATGGTACAATCCCTCCGTCACCCTAAAATGTAAGGCATGATCTCGTAGTTCTTGGTTTGTGAAGATGAGTTGTTGGGTGCTCCATTTTACCATTAAGGATAAACCTCAACCTATGCTCAAGAGATAGCTATCCATACACTAATTAGGAGCATAAGGATTCTTGAGAAGAGAGTAAGTAGTAATGGTGTCCTCTCGAACTGCCCAAATCCCACAAGTGATTAGAAAAGAAAGTCGAATCTCCCTTGGATCTCACTTGAATCACTCCATCTATCTTACTGATGAGAAGTTTGATTTCAAACTCCGATTCGAACAGGAGGAGTACACCATGCTCATGCACCTTGGATGATCCACATCTATGGTCTAGACGTCGATGGGCACATTGAACTACCCATGTAGCTGAGAGCCCTCACAGCCTAGAGGCAATGACTCAATTCTTAGCGGTGTGCTCTCCTACTGAGCTAATAGCCCATCGTGTGGGCTGTGCCTACTATGCCAAAACTGATAGATACCCTAAACCCTATCCCCCTCTTTCCTATCAACTTCTTATGACTTAAGATAAGAAGCTCATGAGCTTGGTCTTACTTCGTTATCTAGCAATGAAAGAATACTTCCATATCCAAGCTTAGCTTAGATGTAGCTCACTTTCCTAGCAATTCTAGCTTCATGCAGGCAAGTTGTAGCCTATAATTCGATCTGGGGATTGGTTTTGGAGTTAGAACACCCTCGAGGGATTGCAACCCTTTATCCCCCCTTGTAGCACATGTGCCACCCAGGGCATTAGGGGCATGATTACTTGACATCATCCTCACTTTCCTCCAGCTTATCACTGGCAATCTATTTAGGGTTCCAAACTCAATGATGGCAAGGAAACACGAGGGTTGCAATCATTGCAAGGTTAAACCCAGCAACTTATTGCATGAGATGAGGATAGCCATGCACCATTTGTGTCCACATTCTCGAAGGAACCCCTCTTTCAATAAAGAGGATTCATGACATTTCAAGGCTTGGCAAGGTTCTTCACTTTGAATTGAATTAAAACACATGCTACGCTGCTTGTGTGGGCCCCTGTCAATTCCTTTTAATTTCATTCTTGCAACCATACTCCCTAGGTGGGATACTAAATGCATTAACTACAACACTGCATGGGTCGATATGCACAATGCCTAGCATCCGTCATTTAAGGCTAGGACAATTGGGGTCTCTAATCCCATTTGCTCCCCTAACTTTTGTCTCTCAGTACCATTGTTGGCCTAGACGAGTGCTTTTGTCATTGGTGTTCTATATGATATCTACACATTTCATCGCTCCAATGAAAATTTCCTCTGTTATCATACTTCAACTTTATAGTTTCCACTAGCTATACAAGGTTGATCCTTTGGATTTTATGGATGACTTGAAAGGCCATCTATAGATGCTTTATGCCCAATCATTCTTGATAATGCTTTCATCCTCTATCTTACCATCACTACTGGCATAGAGTTAGTTGATGCTTATTCCTTATATTGTCTTCGCTCCTTTGAGAAAAGAAGTTCACGACCTGTGGGCCTTCTTCCTCTATGCAGCATTGCTCCATCAAGCTTTTGCCCATTGCAGAAAATTCCCCATTGCTACCTCCCATAAGAGTCTGGGCCATGTCTCAGTCTCAATATGGTTGATCATCTTCTCAGATCAACAGTTGATCATTGCCTTAGTAAGTTATTACCACACCAACTAGTTCATCAGATGTAAGCCCCTCCTTAGGCAGATTCCTCCTTTTACTCCTTAGCCTATAGGGTATTAGCAACCACTTGCAGTTGTTGTTCCCCTCCCAAGGGCAGGTTCATGCATCTGACTCACCCGTTCGTCACTGGAAACACCTCTTCCTATCCAACTTTGTTTGAAGAATGTCATCAGTGTTCATCCTGAGCAAGGATTGAACTCTTCATGTGATTCATAATTGCATTACTTATAGCTTCCTTGTTCATGGACAAAGCTGATTTGGAATTTTCATTCCAAGACCAAAGTGAAGGCTTGTATCCACATGCTTCATAATAGAATATCTTTGTCTCCACCCTATCACATTAAAACCACAACCTTCTTATCCATTCTCGTTCAATCGTGGTGGGGGAGCAGGCCAAAATTGAAAAACTCAGATTGGGTAGGATAAGAGGGGATTCCCCACAAGAGTCACTCTTTTGATGCCTTCTTGACCAATGAGAAAATTGTGGATTCCAAAGAAAGTCACATAGTGGGAATTTCTTTCTTGCTTGCTTTCAGACTGGTTGCCAGTCTGAAAGCAAATAAGAAGGCTGCTAGTCTGAAGGCAATGTTTAAGGTCAGAGTGTTCTCTCTTCTTGATCTGAAATCATCTTTCCCTCAATTAGCTAACGACAAAGCAAGGTATGATGCTAGTCAAGCAAGCACACGCTATAGATATGAGTTTCCATGGTGAGTTCTCAGAAAGTCACGCTCTTTTTGAAATTAGTTCTTCTAGGTAAGAAAGTGAAAGTGTGAAAAGCTAAATGACTACACTAACGCATTATCGAGCGATTACCCTGGTTCAAGAAAGAGTTGGACTAATGTCCAAAAATAACTATAGAATAAGAAAGCCTAAGCAAATTTTTTCCTTCCAATTCGCCGACTATGAAACTTGTGTGAGTATGGCTCCACTTGAAATAAGGATCGAGAAGGCCTCCACATCTAAGTTTTTAGTGTATCTTCCTACCTCTCTATGATTATGGAAACTACTCCAAATAATGACCTGCCTTCTCATTAGTCAAGAAAGTGTTGAAAGAGTATGCCTTAGCAATCGTTGGGAACTAAATCAAAAGAATAAAAAAGTCACCACTAACAAATAGAGGTCCCCTTCCTTTGATTTAGCTGCAATAGTTAATCCTAGTCCCTATTGACCAAAGTAGAATGGCATAGTTTCACACTTAGTTGTTTGAAATAGAAACATGAAAAACCATTCAACCTCATCATGCACTCAAAAGTTTCCTAAAGTGCAGTCACTCATCAATCATCAAACTAATGCACTCTTCTTTCTCTTTCTATCATTGGTCCCTAGGGAGTAGCCCCCCCAACTCCACAAACTCCCATAGCCTTAATCACTTTTTAGGAAACCAACATTCCAAACTATACTAGGGTCCTCCTCTAGTATACCTTGAAAGGCCCCTTCTAGCACTTTGTCACAATCTTCTTCTATGTTGAAGTAGAATAGGAAGAAGAATAAGCCAAGCATTCTTGAAAGAATATCAAAACTCCCTTGACCTTCTTCTCCTTCTATTCTAAAAAAAGGTGAACATCTAATCTAGGCACAATCACCTTTCTATGTTAAGAAGGCAAGTAGCCCAACCCTCTTGCTTATAATTGTCAGGGTCAACAATCATTGCATTGCAATAGTAGCTCCAAGAAGTTGGGCTTAGGTGCACCTCATAAGGTCATTTCAGTGACTCATAGGGCTTCCCTAAGCTCAAGCTAGTGTCGCCACCTGTCCTACGACTGGAATGATTATCCCTATCTAATGGGTCTACATTCATCCCTGAATATCATCAGACACTATTCACTTTCTCGTCATTCTTGTAACTATCACCTATCATCCACATAGGTGTGTCTGCACCACATGGAGTGGAAAAGAAAAAAAGGTTTGTTGGAGCAACCCTCTAGTTGTAGATGTAGAAGTTTGCTTTCCTGTATGAACATTCGGTACATGTATAAGTTCGTGGAATAGTCAAAGGGTCACCACCACTTAGGATCTCCCCTCTAATTTGGGATGGGTCATCTGAGGGTTCGCCATGGTTCATTATTGTGCTTACACACTAGGCCACCTTTCTCTAAAAGCTCTGTGGGACCACCTACCATTAGTCTTCTTCAGCTCGACGAGTTTATTGCACAAAACCACCAGGATGCTGGCTCCTATAGAGGGAAATCCCAATGAATGTTAGATGCAAAGCACTACCTCATTAAGATCACACTGGCATACTCCCCCCAAAAAAAGAGTAGACCCCATTGAAGATGGTAGTGAGGAAAAACGTCATTTTCATCCAATTCTAATGGAGTCGTACATTGATGATATCGCTTATACTGCTCCCATCCAGCAAGCAATTAACTTTCATAATGAAAATGTGGATGAATTGACATCAATTTTGGCTTTTTTGATCATATAAGTAAGAACATGCATGATCAGAGCATCCCTTTCACAAAAACCTAAGGATCCCCCCCGATTCAAAAGTTCTCGAAAGGCTCTTTCGATTGAGTGAGAAAGATAAGGAAGGGGGCCTTTCTAGGGATAGCTAGAATGAAACAAACTCTGCAGACTTCACTGACTTTCTTTTCTAAGGTATAACCTTCACCACAATATTAGTGCCTTAACGAGCTCTTAGTGCTTCTCACAAGAATGAGTGGATAAAAAAATGTTGGCTCTATGATCGACATGTGGATTGATGGCAGTGCCTTTTTTTTCTTCAAGGCCACACAGGAAGAACCAAACCTCTTGATTTCGGTGATGTGCCTTGGTCCCCAAACCATTGAGCTTGGGAGGAATAGGTTGGCTTTACCAACATAGCCCACATGGTACAAAAGATTGGTCTGCTTAGGGAAGCTGAGCTTTTTGGTTCACTCCCTAGGCCTTCCATCATGTTTGCCTCATTTCTCTAGTTTTATTTCCAAGTGAAATGCAAGGCTTGAGCTCCAAGCTTTTCTTGCATTCATCATTGGTGCTCACCAGATTTCTCACCCATCCCACTCCTAAGGCAGGAGTCTTCTTTTTTTATCAAAATGATGGGAATGAATCACATATGTTTGTTTTGAATTGCTCAGGAATTCTTGAATTGTTACTTTTGCCATATTCTAGGGGCTACTCAACTCCTCTTTTTTGTCGATCGAGCCTCTTTCCCTCATTCTACTCCTCCTGCCCTATTAACAAACTTGTACAATCAATGCCACATAGATAGCAAACTCTATGAGAAAAGAAATAGGGAAACGAGCTACGATTTGATATCAGATATCCAGAGGTGTGGAAAGAGTTGCTGTGATAAGAGGAAAAATCATCAAAAAATGACGATTACTAATGAAGGTTTCCATAGAAAGGCCCCTAGGTTTTGGCAAATGGATACCAATGAAAGGTACCTGGGAGCATACCATTGGAATGAATGAAATACGAATAGTGAACATAATATGGTCATAGATCTTAGGTTGTAACTTGATCATGAGTGAATTTGTTGTTGTTTCCCCACGAAGTATGGAAAGTACCAAACATTGGGAACTACCTGGGGAGGAGTAAGAAACGGGAAAAATAAGAAGCAAGAACCACTTAAGTGGAGGAATCTATTGTATGTCGTCCTTTGTTCTCCATAGCAACTAGGGATCAAAAAGCATGAAATTTGATGACTTATTATGGTATAGACAAAGTACGAGCATGCTATTGGAGATGTTGGAACATATTGAAGGGAGGGCTTCATTGAATGTGTACCAACAAAATACGAGTCCAAAGGTAGGGCCATAAAGGGTTTAGCTAATGGAGAAATGGACTCTTTCGGGAACTAGTAATGCGTAAACCATGTCAAACCAAGACCGATCAATATTAGAACAAAATGAGTTCGAACTTCTACTAGAAGAGTTTCTAGTGTGAAATGAAAGACTCAAAAAAACAATTCAAAAGATATTGGGTTTTGTGTTAAGCGATGTTTTGTCATAGAACTTCTAGAGCGGTAACAATCTTTTTTAGATGCAACATAAGGCGAGCAAGGGTAGCTCACTATCGTACGTACTAATAAACATCTTTTTTTACATTCATTTGACCTTTTTATGAAAGGAGTCTTCAAAAGTGCTCAGTGCAGAGAAAAGACAAAAAATGACAAAATGAAGAAGATCAGAAGAAAACCAATCCAACGAGAATTATCTCAAATTAGAATTATATAATTATTATATAACTATTATATGTGTTCTATTCTTTTCTTTTTTGATATATATATTCTACTCTTTTCTTCTATGATATATATTATATTCTTTTATATTAGCTTCATTTTAGATTCTCTTATTTTATTAGAATTAGATAAATAGGAAAGAAAAAGAAAGAGTTCTATGTTTTTGTACTAGAAGCATAAGATCACGTCCCTAAAGGGGGTCCCATTTGGAGAAGTTCTTGACTATCTTTTTAGGATTCATGGGCCCTATTTTGGGAACTAAAGAATAGGTCTTTCCTCACTCCAAGAAGAAACCTGACCCCAGGCACAATTCTTGTAGAAATATGATATTGATAATCAAGAGAAATGGATGGCGCTCGAGTTATATAGTCTTTGGTTTAGTAGTAGAGGGATTTGATAGTAGAGGAAGACAACCATTGTAGATTCCAACCAAGAAGACCAGGAGAAGGAGAAGGATTCAGAATGTCATATATCCCTAGAGCTAGATTAGTTCTCGATGAAAAGTCAAAGTTGCCTCAACTCAAACGGATGGAATTGGACCTAAAAAAGCCATTCAAGTTTGTTATCGACTAGGTATCAGTGGAAACATCAAGATTAATAAGTTAACTAATTATCAGATTAAGAAAATGGAACAAATTATCTGTAAAGATCATGTCGTTTACTGGAAATGAAGAGGGGGAATGACCAGACATTGAACGATTCATTTTTATTTCTTGTTACAATGGAATTCGTCATCAAGATGGATTGACATTATGTGGCCAATGAAATCATACTATTGTAAGGACTTATCACAAGCAAATGAAAGAAATGGAATTATTTCTTATAAATAACACTATGAAATAATCCACTTTTTCTTTTTCGAAACAAAACAAAGTGGTCTCTCTCCCTTCGCCCGCCTATTGTATCGTCGGCTTCGTTCATCAAACGACAGCCTTGCACCTCTGTAGGCTTGGTTATTGCTCATGACTGGTAGTTTTCTCTATGTAGCGCTCGGCCAACACAAGTGAAGCTTCACCAGAAGCAAAAATGTTACTTCCCGATGCCTCTTTGACTAGTGAACTTGTATGGTCTATCTAGTCTTCCAAAGCTTCCTTCCTAGCCACCAATGCATGCAAAATGGAGAGTCAGTAAGCTACCTTGCTTGAATTCATAAAGTGGTAGCTTCTGTGCCCTTCCTACGTACTTCAAAATATGTGAATAATCTTTTCTTCGGCCATTCTATGAACTATAATTATCTACTTGATTAGTTCCCCATAGTCTCAGTTCCCTATAGCATAGGGGGTCTCAACCCTCTATTTTGTTTCATTTCTTCAGAAGTTCCCCAGAGGTCTTTTCCATATATTGAGATCCCCATAACCTAGTTTCCCTATGAGGAACCCCTTTTGGAAACTTCTTAATTGGGGGCCCTGGCTTCCGATCCTCCAATAATTTCATAGTCGAATGACGAAGCGTCCTCCTCAGATAAAGATGTCTCTAACATGATCAAACTAAAACTCTTTTTCATTTTAGATAGGTATTTAGATCAGAGGGAAAAAGAGATATGTTGCTTTCTATCAGCCCAAGTAGATACCTCCTGCTTCCAGGGTCTACATATTGAGGAAGAGATGTGGGAGGACACGAGACCAGGAAAAGTTGGGTTGGGATATAAAGCAATATGCATGGACTGGGGTGACAGAGGACGTGCCTGTATGGTTCATAGTGTGGTATGAGATTCTCTTGGATTATTGGGAACATCCTCTATATTCAAAATATGCCTTTCTAGGAGCATTACGACATGCAGCTCAAATGAACCCTTAAGAAGTCTCTATTGGTCTATTTCTTATTATGTGCCGAGTGACCATGTTTGGATCAGCAAAGGCAATCACTTAGATGTTTCTCTTATCCAAGCTAGGAATGGACTAGAGACAACCACAGCATGAGGAATGTCCGCGTCTCATGGCAACGCACTTGGATTTGAGGTTTTGGTCATAAGGTGAGCTTTGGGTGGGCAATCCAGTCTGAGGCACAAGGGTCCTACTACTAACCAGGTGTGAAGAACCCCAAAACTGATTGTAATGAGCAGAAAGATAACTCACTAGCCTAAACGAAGAGCAAACACTCGAACGTGAGAGCAAAGGATCACCCGATGAATGGATGAGCCCAAAGGAGGGAGGAGAAAGAGGGGCAACAACCATGCTTTCAGAGAAGTGGTTACATAATGAAAAATAATGAGAATGATTGACTGAGCCGTGTCTCTACGGGGCATTCTCAACACAGGATGGGGTCAAGCCTTGAATGTATGAGTGATAGACCAGCCATAGGGGTACTTCAGGATATACACCAGGCAACAAATGTCGAGCATACGATGATGCCACCCATTTTCATTTCATAGAAGTCCTTGGTAGAGGAAAGGGCTATAGGTGATGGCATAATCTGCTTTTGAGGGCACAGAGTCAAAAATGTTACCTTAGAGGGGGCCCCCAGGTTGTACGTGGTAGCTGCTATAGATGATGAAAGGCAAACCACTTGAACCAGGGCCTAATAGGCAACAAGCAATAATAGGAAAATGGGTGGCTTATGAGTGCCTTTTTTGTTTGAGCCAAAAATCAAAAAAGGGTTGAATGTGGAGCTCTCATGGCTAGCTACAAGTATAGTAAAAGAAAGATGAGACAGAATAGACTATCAGAGGCTGCAATGGGATGACTAGAGGAAAGATGGCCCTTACTAGCTAACATAGATATCTCTTCTTAGTGCTTATATTCTTGATTCTCATGAAAGAATCTATTGATGACCATGCCAGGACAAATCAGGCCACCACTTAGGATGGGAATGGCTCAGCCCACATGCATCATTTGATGAAAGCATTCCAGTCCAGTAGCCTACGATCAGTGGCTTGTCAACCACCGAGATCGTAGCTCCTCCAAATCCTAGGTTGAGCAAACACAGCACATGATCAGCTCGTTTAAGGACCACAACCTCTTGAGAGCAGGATGTTGTTTGGGATGGAGTTGAGAGCTGGGGCCCATGATTTAGAAGTTCCCCTATATGGGTGGGGGATCTTTGGCCTTGGGCTTGCCTTACCTTAACATGTATGACGGGTGCCAAAAAGGAACCAATGATGCCTTTTTGACAAAAGCTAACTTGGTAATGCTGACTTTTACTACTTAGAAACCCCATATTTTGTCTTCAAAATGCCTTGAAACAAAAGTTTGCAATTCAACCCACTTTTCCCATGTGGAGCCAAAGGTAGAACCTAAAAAAACATGGATGAGCCACATGTTGGGAAACTTACATGTGTGGTTCTTGCTAGGGATGCCAGTTCTGGTATACTATACTAATATGTGTGGGTCCCTATAATTCAAGTGAGATTGTCATGGCACAAAAGCAGATATCGTTCAATATTTCCCTATTTCTTGCCTTCTTATGTTCTTTATTTCTAGTCAAGAAAAAATCAAATCGAGCTCTGTTTGATCTCCCAGAAGCTGAACCTGAATTAGTTTTAGGCTATAATGTAGAATATGCAATGGATGTGATCCTTAATAGTTCATTATTGGTGGAAGCCAATGTCTTAAGGTCCTGGGGATTCATTCTGACGGAAAAAAGGGATGGGTCTTTACCAACTTCCT
Source organism: Vanilla planifolia (assembly GCA_023846275.1). NCBI lineage: Eukaryota > Viridiplantae > Streptophyta > Magnoliopsida > Asparagales > Orchidaceae > Vanilla > Vanilla planifolia. Next base: position 118,112 of record JAIUJO010000045.1, on the reverse strand, counting down.
AATCCAAGATTGAATGAAGAACAAAGACAGATAAGGCACTCTTCATTCTTCATTCAAAACTCATGAATGTTGGGTCAAGGGATTCTGCCTTTTTCTAAGAAAGGGGAGTTGGGTAAAGCAAACTCCCTCCTTGGGTGAGTACGAGGCTTAGTCAAGTACAACTAGGTTGTGCTGCTTGATGCTCCAATCAAAAACAAATTAGTAGGCCAATCTGTTATAACAAAATATGCATTAGAAAGGTCAATCCTCCCTTATTTTTTTGAGTCAAAAGGCCAAATTGGGCCTAACTTCTAAAAAACAACAAGCCTACCCGCTTCCATAGAAAAGATTATGGCAATGTAGACTTAACTGGGTTTATAGGATCCTGGGAAACCATCACAAGTACGGTTGGCCTATATAGAATGAGAATGTCATGTCATCTTGCAAAGCTCAGAAAAAGGTGACTCAGAGCCCAAAAAAAGGAAGGCGACTCGTGCGGGCAATTGCCTCCTTTTCCAAATAAAGGAATAGTCAAACCAACCCAACTTGCTAGTCCATCTTAGCAATCTGATGGGTCAAAAAACCAGAGACAGAAGGCCATAGTTCGGACCTAACCAACACCATAGTTTACTAATCACTGAAGGACCTTATTATCTGAAAACATAAACCAAGCCTCACCAAAGTGTCACCATGACTGTTTCCAAAGTTGTCATCTCATCTCTATAGTTCTTTTCCCCAAAGGGGGCCCCAACCCCCAATCTTCTATAGTACTCCTATAGGGGCCCCACTTTTGAGCTCTAATCTTGCATTTTTTAGCTGGCACGAAGCCATCGTAGCACACTAGCATGCCTTCCCTCCTCTCATTTCAGACCAATTTTGATTTCTGATGATGACCTGGTTCAGAGACTATGAAACATCGATGAAAAAACGTTGTATCAGTGAATCCTAGGTATGTCTTCCATTCTTTTTGTTGTGATTTCTTAGTATTCTAGTGTGCCAAATTCGTTTCAAGTGTTTGGTCTATGGAACATGAAAAAGTCACCCTATAGGGGGGCCCCCAAGAGGGGAGGCCCTAGCCCCCCTTTTTCCTTTTCTTGTATCAAAGCCCAGTCTGACCAATGGGAATTGACTCAACAACTGATCATTAGATCACCCGTCTGACCTCGATAACTCTTTTGCATGATTGAACAAGCAACAAACAAAGACTTGCTTGAGTAGCAGCTACACGATAGTAAATTGATTCCAAGTTTGTAACCTAAGTATATATTGACGTTGAAATTTTAACATCACTAGGATCCATCTCACCAGGTAAATGATCTAAGGAAAGAAGAAAGAAGAAAGAAGCAAAGAGTAGAGTTTAGCAGTGGACTTCCCACTTGAGGAATTCATGCTTCAATGGCCAAATGCAAGATAGAAACTCATTTTGAGTCATACCATCCATGCATAAAGGCATGGCTCAATCCCACACGCATAGATTTAGATGTAATCTATCCCACTCCATGTAGAGTAGGGGAGTCCATAACTTGTAACTCTGAAAGCTCCATTGAGGTTCTGTACAACAATCTAAACCACACAAGTAGGTATGTGCTATCTACAATAATAAACTGAGAGGAGAGTGTTGCTGCTTTTCTCATTACTAGCAAAAGCTACAGGTTTTTAAGCCTCTTTCTTGCCTTTCCCTATTTTTGTATTAGGCTTTGCTTTGGCTCGAGTTCATTGAGGATTTCCCAAGCCCACTAAAAGGAATTCTATCTTATAGGATTCACCATTGGGATGGCTTTTTCATATCTCAAAGGAGGGAAAAGTAACCACTAAAAAATGGGGGGCCTACTTCCTCTTTGCATCAAAAGGATGGCTCAATTTCATATTACATATCTTGTTATAGTCTTTCTAGAGCTTTCCTCCCATGACCAATGAATAGTTAGGTTGTGTTACATGCTCATATCCACAATGCAAAGTGATCATGCTAATTAAATATTATTCTAATCTAATCATAATGAAATATGGACATACAAAAAAATAGAAAGAATTGGCAGCAACCTTTTCACTTCATTAATCCCATCCATCATATCAAGGGAAAGAAATGAAACAAGTGAACTCCCAGGAGGCTTGTCTCATTGATATCATTATGTATTCTCTTTCTAATTCAAAAATGGAAGTAAAAAAATAGATAGGGGATGAAAACAAACCTATAAAGCAGTTTGGTTCTGTTTCTTTGTAGTTCTCAGATTGCATGTCAGCCTAGGCCCAGGCAAGGTTCCCAAGCTACCTTGTTGAGATTTAGAGATACTCAGATTCTAATTGCCTATATATTTCTAATTGAGATGAAGTTCCCCTATAAGGGCCCCTTTTGGGGAACTTTTGATTTCTTCTTTCTTTGTGGTGCAATGTTATCATGCATAATGAGACCTCTTGGTCTTCATCTAAGGAGTGGTTTTTGTTGCTCTCTTAGACTCCAAGTGGTCTACAAGGGTGACCAAAACAATTCCTTTTGGACTTGGGGTAACCACTTCCCAATCATTATCATCCTCATGGTAATCAGAGTCCCCTCAAGATTTTGGTCGGGGCTATTGATGGCTACCAACCACTACTCTATCTCTTTTGAGTCATCAAGGATGATACAAACTTTGGTGTCTAAAGGATTCATCTCTTTGGCGAGTATGGAGGAGGCTGGTTGTAGTGCTCCAAACCTTATAGACACTATGTTGGAAGTCGTTTGTCTTATGAGTGAATCTTTATCTATATCATTAGTCTATTTGATTGAAGTTGAAGGTTTGGTCCAAAAATAGGTAGAATTAAGCAAGAAAATGATTGGCTAGCTTCTACAATCCAAAAAATCCTTGTTTGCCTGCTTGCTAAGGTTCTCCAAGGACTACGGTAGGATGTGGATCGATCATGAATGAGAATGGACTTCTCCGTAATGTCGTAAATAGTATATAGGAGTCAGTCCCTTTTTTGACTAGATGAAGGGAATATAAATTCCATTCTAACACTTTGCTTGACCAGGGCCCCGTTATGGGAAAAAGACTTCCAGTGTGACTCAAATCAAATAAGGACGGATAAGATAGGGAGGTGAGGTTACTATCTTAGTCACTTTCTTCGATTAAAAAAGACTGGCTAAGTGCTCTATCCACCTTGTATCAGGGCAGTGCCAATTTAGAGTGAGTTATGCTTTCATTTCTTTGTTGAGGAGCTTCTCGTAGTGAGATCACAATCACCCGTTGGTGGAGAAAACTAACCACTAGATAGAGCCAACACTTCTCTCATTTATCCTCTTGTGTACCTTAGCATTGAAATGTGAATGGTGTTATTCTATGGATCAGAGAATAAAATCTATAAGATAGCCAAAATAATAATAGAGAGAACTAAAGGACAAAGAGAGTATGTTTCACGGCACTCAAATTGAAAGAAGCATGGGAAGAACATAGCTCCCATGCATATGAATGAAAATGACCAGAATGATGGGAGTGCACTTCTCTTATTCAATCTTTTGATTGACTAAGTGATCAAGGAGTCGATCGACTCATGTACTAGAGAGGAAACTGGCCTATGTAGAGAGGGAGCTGTAGGTGATATGCTCACTTTTCATGCCAAAGAGGATCTACTCATTTCTCTAGTAGGGAGAGAATGATAGGTTATGTTAGAAGGGAATACCATTTTGATTGACTCAAGTCATTGGGGTGGGGATGGTCAGTGGAGGGCAGAGTAGGTTTCAAGCTTGAACCAATTCATGTCCAATTTCCTTCGAGGTAGTGGCTTTCCTTTTTGCTAAAAAAAGACCAGCAGATGACTGTTGCTTCACTGATTGAGAATTAAGAACTAAAAGGTGGAACATGGATCTACATAAGAGAAGAGAATCATGGCTTTCTCAATTAGAAAGCTCACATTTTGTGGAAGAGATAGGCCAGCTTTCTAAGGCGTAAATCGCTCTATTTGACTTGTTCATAAGTTCACTCCATTTGTCTTTGAGAGTTTCCACTAAAGGTCCTTAGGAGAAGTGGAATCAATGTAGAAGGGCTCAAGAAGATAAGGGTAACTTCAATTGATAATTGAGGGGGGCTAGATTTGAGGATTACTCATTGGGGGCCCCTCTAAGGAACTAGATAGGATTCTAGGGATCTTTTTTAGAGAACTTTCGAGCTGGGCTGGGCTCTCACGAGGTCTGATAACATCGACTAGTGGCTATTTTATAGAACAAGGAGTTTATTAAGGACTGAGATATTGATAAAGAATCTGGTCAAAGTTAGTGTTGTGTTTAACTCTATGGATTGACTGGTTCGAAGGGATTTCTTTTTGTTGTCTGTCTTTCTTCACCCCAGATCATGCCACATGTGGTTATTCATGTAATTGCACCTCGGGAATTATCCAAAGGGTATTAACATTATGGGTCAGGGGATTATGCAAGTCGAGTTGTTAAGGTGAAGCTGATCACAGCTAAATTGATGGTCAAAAGTTTTGAGTGGTGGACTAAAAGTACCTTAGCTTCAGTGGTTGTGAAATTCATTGATTAGATGGCTACTATAGAGAATCTAATCATCTAGTCTATGATAGTAGACCTTCGAGGCATGTCAAATGGTAGTTTAAGTGAATCTAAAAAAGTGAGACTTTACTTGATGAGTGGAACTTAGTGACTCGATTTTTGGAACCTGCAAGACACTGAGTTCTTTGCTTTCTTTCATCACAGTAGTTGAAAAAAGACAAAGTGAAAAAAGATAGAGAAAAAATACAAAGTGAAAAAAGACAAAGTCAAAGCAGCAGACCAATAGTTTCATTATCCACCTTTAGAGGCATTTTGGAAGAAGGTTCCATTTCAGACATCTTAGCTGAGAAGGAAATAAGTGTTTGGTTGGTGGAAGGTGATCTCTTCTCTACACCTGAACATAGGATAGAGGATCACTCAGCATCCATAGTCTTCTCTACAACTTATGCATCGTTTGTCTCGTCTCTATGTTTCAGGGAGCTAGGGAGTAAGAGTTCTCCCCCAAAAGAGGCTTTCTAAGAGGGAAGTGGGATTCATTCAATGGAATGCTTTGTTGGTTCAGCTCAAGGGGTCTGGTTTCCATGTTCGGTGTGGAGGGAGGCACTCTTTTTTTAGAGGTCATGTTGTAATGTGAAGTTGGTAAAATGTGCTTGTCGATGATCAATGCTTAAGAATAGAGCTTGGGTTGGCTTCAATTCATCATCTCCTTGTACATGTATCAATGAGCTTTCTCCTCATATCTCTCAAACTTCAAAAAAACCTCCCCTTCCTTTTCACGTTCCCTATCTAACTCAAAAGAATAAGAAGAAAGGCTCAGAGTCTTTTTACAATCGATGGCCACACAGGCTTTCTTCTCGATCTTCGTCGACCAAAGTCCTTCGCTTCTTATGTTCACTAGAAAGAAGAACCAAAATGGACTACTAATAAATTGAAAATGGATTAAAAGAAAAGAAGAAAGACAAAATTGGAGCTTCTGAGCACCTATGCTCTCATCCACCAAATCTTGCTCTACTTTTTTGTTTAATTAGGCTATGAAAAGAGTGAATTCTATGATTGCCTCTTTCAGGAGGATAGGTTTGTGTTTGAGGAGTTCATTCAAGTCAAGCCTATATCTACAAAACTACCTTCTTTTCTTCTTTTGGCAATAGATGATATGGAGATCCATTTTACTTGTCAATTATTGGTGTAATACCCTACTCGTCACTGACAACTCCACATGAGTTAGACCAATGTATGGAGAGAGTTTTCTTCTCTGATCATGCCATGGAAAATCTTTCACTTCCTTATCTAAAAACTATTTGCAGAAGTCCCCTCTCAGCCCATTGACTTTGCTAGACTAATTGATCTGAGGCTGACTTATCTAGGACAACAGGAAATAGTCATTCAAAGCATATAGCTATTAGAGAATGTGGTTCAATGACTTCTTTTTTCTATATGAAAAATCAAATCAAAAGAGTTCAGCAATGGATGATAGAATTGTTCAAGTAAACTAGCAACTGTAGTTAGCCTCGATACTTATGAACCTTGAGTTCCAATTCTGGCTTCGTTTTGCAATACAAGATTAATTCTAGCATTTCATATCATATTTTTCATTTCAAATTTTTTATTTTGTTTATACAAAGATAAAGGGAAAAGGATTGTATCATAGGTTGGATCCTAGCAAGAAAAGTTGTCCTTCATAGAAAGTTCACGGCTTGAAGTTGAAATTCCTACTCTATGAATCCAATCCCATAGCTCCTGCTTCAGCCTATTATAGAGCTATGGTAGCGATGAAGACTTGAGCTTTCATACGAAACCTCTTTCATTGACTAATGTTCTTCTCCCTCTTCTAGCTAGGAGTGGATGGGGTATCAAACTGCAATAAAAACATAATGTTTGGCACAAGCTCATGACTGATCAATGTATCAAGAACCTATAGAACAAGGCTCCTTGAGTCATGCTACTGACTTTGAACTGGATTGCTAGTCCAAAGCTGACAAAGAATTCCCACTCCCTTGTTAATCTAATCCCTAAACTATGGCTCAACATGATCGTGGAGTGGATGTATTGCATTCAAAACTTTCTCCTCCAAGTCCTAAGTTATTGGCTTCAATTCTTTATTACCCTAGTATTGTTCTCTTTCTTGTGCAAGATTGCTTGTTCGATAGTGTGGGCTGAAAGGCATAGAGAACATCCCCTTCTATTTGCCTATTTCTTTAGTGTTTGAATTGGTCACCTCCTGTCCCAAAATTACTCTTTTCTATTTATCGTTTAGAAAGAGCATTATTGGTCAACAGGCTCAAACAAAAAGAAAACCAAATCTTAAATATAAAAGGATTTGCTTCTCTCCTTATTAGTTGAGTTTCTTCTTTCTTTCTCTCCCTTTAGTTGATCATCTTCAAACCTTCACTTGACACTTGAAAAAGAGACCTTACTCATCCATTAAGCCTTAGGTCAATCCCTTTACAAGATAAGCGCAGAAGCGATCTCATATGGTTGTGGTGCAAGAATAGAATTGATTCCACACAGACCATTCTTACTAGTATGGGTGATGCCATACAACAAACAAACAGTGGAAATAAAAAGTGCAATCTTTTCAGAAGAAGACTTCAACACAAGAATGAATTCGAGATCTACCTACTCCTTTAGCCTTATGTCGGATTTCAGGAACTAGTCTATTTGTTCTAGCCCAGGAAGGCTAATAGATAGGACCAAGAATGTGGATCAGAGTCCCCTCATCCAGCTCTCAGCTTAAGTCACTAGTTTGACTGGGTACATTGGCCCAATCTTTGTTGAAGTAGGCCATATGAAGCACCTATCGGGATTCCCTTTTGGGCCAATTATGGGCGAGGAGGGATTCGAACCCCCTACTCCATGGCTCTATCTTCTAGTGTGGAAACTTATCTATGTATCTAAAATCTCATCAGGAAAACCCACCATTCATCTTCCATTTATTTATTGTTAGCTCAAGAATAGAAAATCAAAAGATAAGGCTTTTAAAGTCACAATCTCAAAGGAAAATTAGGAAATATTTCTTCTACATAACACAAATGGATTCTAACCACTAGCCAACTTCCATTGAATCCCACTTCAACAATTGATCCCAACTGGGCCTTTCAAGCACGACTTACTACTTCTCTAGAGAGAATGTGAGGTCTATGTAATGCTTTAAGTGCAAGCAGTCGGATACAAATGTTTTTCACTCGAAATTGGAAATGGGTCCCCCTGGGGATCATTTGACCTTGCTTTCTTTGCTTCAATATCAGATATGTGATCTTTGCTTCATGCTGCTTACGTGTATTTTTCTTTGGATGAGTGCGTGGTGGGCCTTGCTTCTGGAACCACTATTGATGCGACCTATGGCTTCATGTTCTATTGACCTGATAGAACATAGAACAATAGAACAGGCACTCAAAAAGAAAAGAAAAAGTCACTAGATTAATTTTTCCATGAATAAGTATAGGGTCCATACGTTTCCTAATTAACCTGAGGTCTTTTCAAATGTCACCCCATATCCCAATATTAGAGTACTCAAACCTATTTACAGAGCCTATCATTGATAGCCCCAACATTGACGTAGACATATTACTGTGTTAGATATAGCAGTCAATGCATTGGTGAATGAGCCAATGGTTGGGAAATGTGAAATGTTTCCTAGAGGTCTTTTGAAGAGGTCTTTACTTACACGATGAAGCAACCTAGCCTTGGGTCACTCCTTTTCTTTGAGGAACATGGCTCCCCTGATGACTGTTGCACTTCACTCATTGCATGCTGGCTCGTTCATGAACTCGCTTTTTTGCCAAAAGATAAGTGACTAGTTGCCTCCTTTCCTCCATTGAAAGAAGCTTTGCCAGAAGCTACAATGGAGGTGAGCCGAGGAAGGCTGATGACGACAATGAGTGGGAAGTTGTCTTAGAACCTTTGCCCCTTTCTTGATAGAAATTTGGATGAAGTGACTCAATTTAAATGTTAATGAAATTCTTCTCTTGGAATGCCAGCTAATCTCAATCTAAGAGTTCCCTTCAATCTTATGAACTAAACTAAATCAGCTGTCATCTTTCATCTTAAGGAATCGGGGGATCTATCTGGGAAAGGGAGAGTCGTAGAGTGGTCAAAAGCAATAGACTGTAAATCTATTGAAGGTTTTCTATGTAGCATCGAATCATACCTCTTCCACTTTTTGAGACTTCATGGGACAGGAGAAAGTAGGCATCAGCGTAGGGGGCAAACCGAGCGAATCTTTTTCTTTTCTTTTATAAAATAAGTAAAATTTTCTTGTATGCTAGTTAGAGAGGTTAGTGAACTACTAGACTTGAGTTCCCCAGAAGGGGATTATTCCATAGGATGCCCAATAAGAAGAGAAGAAGAGTCGCTTCTGGCATTAGTTTGTAGTCTCTACAGTCGACACATGCAGACACCCGCTAGAATGCCTCCTTGTTTTGGGACGAAGCAAAGCGATACTACATACAATAGATGAAGGAAGCACCTATCCAGCACTGTGGGAGGCTCTAAGAGACCTATACTTGTTTAGCAACAAACAAAGAGAGCAATGTGCAAGGCACAAAAGAAAGGGCATGAACCATGAAGGCCAAAAACAAGCAATATAGGCTATATGGGACCACGCCTAAGAAACTAGAATGGAAGCAGGAATGTCAACACACATCTTTGAGTTTTGAAGCATCTAAGGCTTCACTTCACTTCAGTGTTTCAGCACATGTGTATGCTACTGGCCCAGCTCTGCTTAAGACGACTACACCATTCCATATAGTAAGGGCTTGTATAGATCGCACATGAACGCATGATCTTAGTTACTAAAGTGTTTCGTGCTAAGGAAATCCCACAAGAGGGGTGGGGGGGTGAATTGTGTATTTAAAAATTTTAATAACTTTCGAAATTAAAACTTAAAAGTTTTAAGCACGAATAAAGAAATTTGAACACAAAAGTTTTTAGGTGGTTCCACTCAAAATCGAGTCTACGTCCACCCCCAACCGGTGTTGGGAAAAATCCACTAAATGCACCAATTACAAGTGAGGTTTTTCGTACGGTTCACCTCAAACCTACTTGGGATTTTTACTACGGCTAATCCCAAACCTACTTGAGTTTTTCTCCGGGCTCAACTCAAACCTGGGGCTTTAGCACTACTGCTAGGATGCCCTTACCCCAAAACGAAAAATACAATGATTGTCAAAAAGAACTTAGGAGAAATAGGAGAAAAGGGAGGCACACACAATTGAAAAATTAAAAGGATAGAAATGAGAAATTTTGAATCATGAACCTCTAATTTCAAGCACCTTGTTGCAGTTTTCATTTTGAGCTTGAAGGCACCATTTTTGCTTGTGATTGCTCGAATTTGAGATCTGAAATCTTTGAAAGAATTTAGCAAAGGTAAACTCAATAAATCTTAATTCTTTCCTATTTATAGAGCTTAAAATTGAGCTCAAAAAAAAAAAACCTTCAACGGCTCCTAAAAAACAATTAGCCGTTTGGGCAACGGACGGAAAGCATCCACCGTCCGTTCCGGGCCCAAAATCAAATGACGCTAACCAAATTTACGAAACAGCCGTTCGATTTTGATCTGGAGCATTGGATCCGCACGCTGAACGAACAGAGCCGATTAAACTCGCGAAACAGTCGTTCGATTTCAATCTCGTGCGTTGGATCTGGGCGGGCTTGATCTGTGCCTTTGGATCCTGCCGAAGTTATAAGGTGGGATTTTTAGTCCCACACTGCAGAACAAAAGTGGCGCACCACTTTATAAGGAATTTGCGCTGTTTAATTCTCGAGCCTCTGTGGGGCTGGCTCCCCCCTTCCTTGATGTGGATTTCATCACCTGGTCGGGTTGACCTGACCATGCACTGTTCATTGACCGTTGACCGTTGACCGTCGCTATAGTTTGACCTAGCCGAGCTCCTCTCTGCGGGCTTTGGGCGGGCTTGGCTTAGCCAATCACTGTTCATTTGACCGTTGACCACCACTATAGTTTGACCTCGCCGTGCTCCTCTCGGTGGGCTTTGGGCGGTCTTGGCTCGCCCTTTTTGGGTCAACCAATTTTTAATTTCTAAAAGACTTGGACGGGCTAATTGTGCTACGGGTCGGCCCGCCCAGTGCTACAGTGAATTTTCCCGAGACTTAAGTTATTTTAAGGTTAATTGGAAGAATTTTTGTGCTAATTTTAAATATAAGTGTACCAAAATAATTTTATATTATCATAGTATTATAAGTTTTCTAAATGACTATGAAAAGAAATTTATGAAAAATAATTCCTAAATAATTTTAAAAAATCAAATACCAATGTCTATACTTTTTGTCAATAAAGCTTGGCCCAAAAATCAAAATTCAATAATTATTAATTTTATAATATTTTCAAATATTAATACTACTAGTGTGCCTCATAATCTCAAAAATTAGATATCTCAATTTCAAGAAAATTAATAAAAAACTCAAATATGAAAATTCTAGTACATGTCTCAAATTTGCTTGAAGTATGCCATGGCTTCAAGGTCCTTAGAGACCACTATTTTAGACATGTGAAATACATGGCTTGATTTAATTAAATATTAACAATTTTACTTAAAATCAAGCCTAAATAAAATATAAACATTTATGCTTGACTCATCAAACACAAGGGTGTAACAGTTACCTCAATGGCTGATCGGTTAGAGCAAAAAAGAGGGAACTGTACTGGGTGAAAGAAAATAGATGAGGACTTAAGCTACTATCTCCAATTCAATTCCCCATAGTTCTTCTCCTATGGGGGCCCCATTTAGGGGAACCATAGAATCTTGTGCCCTAACCCCCTTCGTTCTTTGATTTACCAAATCTTTCCTCAAATGGGGAGTGACATTCATGATGAAGATGAAGAAGTCATGGTGTTCCAGCCTAAACTTCAGGTAAATGCAAAGCACCAAAATTCAATATCATGGAGGAACCTAGCCCTAATGAGGATGGTGACTCTATTGTGTTCTTCGGATGTTTCTCTTGGATGGTATCGTCCACCTCAATGATTTCAAGGAGTCCATCACTAGTAGTGGGGAAGCTCTCTTGATCACCAAAGTCCCAAACAAGCAATATATGGCTTTCACCATGCTTAAGGTGCTCAACGTCGAGGAGCTTCAAACCTTCTATGTGCCATTAGAAAAGGGGGCAAGGAGCATGGCATTTTTTTCTACCTATTTGACAATAAGTGAGAACAAGGTCTCGTGGTATGGAAAAGACAACAAATGGTGGTACCAAATCACTAGGAACCCTCAGTGTAACTCGTTGACCCTAAGAAAACTGTTATTGAAATGAAAGAATGCATGTCGTTTGAGTGAAGCAAGCTCGATTCTTTCAAAGGCTCTGACAATTGGATGGGGCCCAAGTAGTCGAAGCTAACAAAAAGCCCACCAAAAAGGAACTTGGCTTTTAGAATTCATCACATCACCCTATCAGACTCGGGCATGTTGTGTCACGAATATGATCGATGAAGAAACAACAAAGAATGCCTCAAAACCCAAGCCACTCGAAGAAGGAAAATTTGTTGGGCATAAAAGAAGCTCAAACAAAGCTAGTAGATGGAGGCTAGTCGATCACCTAAGGGAGATCAACCTCGGGATTTCAAAAGACTAAACACCAACATTCATCACTGCCATACTGCCAAAAGACAAGGCATAGGAGATCAAAACTCTTCTCCAAGGGAACAAAGATTGCTTTGCTTAGAATTATACCAGGATGCTTGACCTAGACCCTGAAGTGGCAGTACAAGGTTGCCTGTCAACCCTGAAGAGGCTTTGGTTCCAATCAAGCTATCTCCTCGTGGGATGTGACTAAACCTAAGGGAAAGGTAATCATGGTTTAATTAGGATCGGGTTCCGAGAACAAGTATAGTCTGAATTGACAGTTCATCCCCATGGATGGCCTGGGCATCGACCTAGTACCCCTCTTAGGAACTTCATAATGAATTGTAGGTTGAAATCCATGATCAACTTCCTTTCGTAGTCCACTACCCCCAGGAGAAATCGAATCCCCGTTGCCTCCTTGAAAGAGAGATCAGCACTAGACAATGATGGCATACCTACCTGATTGAGGGCCCCTCTGGGGATTCTTGAAAATCATATGAGCATTTGAATTCGAAAGGGAATCTATATTCTTCTCATCGAATGTATAATTAGATCCAAAGGTTCTTTTCATATTAGGATCTTATTTGGATTTGGATGGTTCGGTTTGGTTTTGAACCCTGGTGTGGTAGTTCGATGCAATGAGCTTCAACCATTCTGTCTCATATGCTGTTTGGTTTGAGTCTGCAAAGCTTTGTCTCGTAGTGGTCAAACTTAGCTTAATCCAAACTTTTTGAACAATCATTTTTTATGCTTGAAGGCCCATCCTCTACGGCATGGTATAGAGATGAGGCCTTTAATCTGGGGCCCCCTCTAGGGAGCTACATAATATAATTGTCTATCTATGAGAATGAGTTCATTTCATGTGCTTGCAGTTGTAGAACCATTCTCTTATCACTTCTGAAGTGCCATTGTGTCAATCAATATATCGAAGGGATGGTGCTTGAGTTCTTTCACCATTTCTCTAAGTAGGAGGCAATTCTTCTTCCTTAACTTGGGCCACTGGTTGGGGCTGGGCCCCTCTAAGGATCTTTCGACTTCCTCCCAGTCCTGCTCTTTCATGAAGTAGATGAAACCTAGTGCTTCTCAAACTTGTAACAAAAGCAATCATCTGACCACAGCTCCTTCATCTCCTAGACTCAGGAAAAGAAGCAGATTGTGCATGGCAATGGCATTGGAAGTAGTTATGCTGGAATGATCCCATTCCCATAATTATGAAACACATTCACAAAAAAGTCCTTGAATGAGAGCAAGAGACAACAAAAAGGAACTTAGTGAAGATGTAGATAAGCCCCTACTTCATCATGAATGGGTGATCGTTGCATATGGGGATCTGCACTACGATACCTTTGTTTGCCTCGAAGCCATGGCTCTCGTGAAAGAGGTTTTATTGGCGAACATGAGAGGGGTAGAATGCCTTGTGGAAAGTGGTCCTCTGACATCATGTCATATTAAAGTTCAATGCCTTTCTCCAAAAACAGCTAACTTGCTAGTGCTACTCTGCTAAGAATTTGACATCTCATATTAGTCCACATTCCATCTTCAGGACTTGAGGCGGGTTTTGGTATCAAAGCATTTTTTTGTAGATGAGATAAAGCTTCCTGTGTTGATCTTGGCTTGTGCTTTCTAATTGTGATCTTGGATCTAACTTCATGTGTCAACCAAGATCCCCTTTTCACTCTGGCAACTTGCCACTGAGTTTTCCTTATATGAGTAGCCCTACATCTTCTCTTTGTTATCCCCTTTGGTGGACTATGAGCTTGAGCACCCCCATCAAAGTTCCCTAGAGGGGGCCCCGCTTTTGGTGTCACCCTCACTGAAGTAGCCTCTTTTTGAGCTGCCCCTAGATGGGTCATGAGTATTAATGCTCCTTGTAAAAGGCATCATTCCTTGAGTGTCTTCCTTTTACAGCACTCCATCATTGTCCTATGACCATGATGGTCTGGAGGACCTTGTTGGTATGTAGGGATGTCATTGTTGTCACTCTTTGATGTCACTACAAAGTACCTCTCCAAAGCTTATATCTATTCTATTCTATAGGGTTGAGCTTCTTCATGCCCAACTTTGGTTGCTAGTTAGCACTTAGGCCTCTCATGTGGACTAGTGATGAGTTAACTACATCATCAGATTGAAAGACAACTCTCTTTGTCCTTTCCTTGGATCTTGCTTCTTCTTATTGAGCTAAATAAGGTTACTATAACATGTACTGATGTCATCACCTTGGAGCAAGGACCTTCACTTATCTATAGAAGAATTTTGTATTAAAGCACTTAGATGATGAAGAAGTGTTGTTCCAATTTTTTGTTTGACAAAATAGTACAACTTCTCAAGTTGTCATTTTGATAAACAGTTTCATAGCTTTGCACCATGTTTCGATATCACCATAAAAAAGATTCTTTGAATCAAACATAAAGTATCTAAAGCAATTGATTCTCTACTTGAACCTAAGGTTGAGAGGAAAAGTTTGTTCAACCAAGCATCCGAGAAAAGCTGTAAGGTGAAAATTTCTCACAATTATGGATATGCCAAATTAAGACTTCCAGAAAAGTCATTTCAAGATTTTCACCCTTATATGAGTATAGATTAGGGGGTTTTCCACTTCCAAAAGGTGCAAACACCAATTGTGAACGAACCTGGTCAAGATCCCATGGTTCCATTGTCTCGAGACCATTCAGGTTGATTATTAGCCTTTTATTGTCACAAGCATTGGTTATGGCATGAAGGTTTCCTTTTTAGGAGCCATGGGTTCCCTAATTAAGGAAGCTTCCAAAAGAGTGAATTTTGAAACAATTTGAGTTTCATTTTAAGTTGATTATGCCTTGTAATGGTTACTTCACAACACTTGGAGTTGGCCTTGATGAGCTCCTAATTAGCAAAGAGCCTTGACTCAATGCTGAGGTTATGGACCTTGATCTACATTTGATGTTTTGATTTTGGTTGACCAAGCTTTGACATGGTGATTAAAGCTTGAGCTCATTTTTGGCCTTATGCCTTAGCATGAGAATGGATATGATTTGATAGCTTGGTTGATTTAGGTGTACAGTTCACCCCAAGCATAGATTGAGAGCTACTACTATCCACCATCACGATGTCATATAACTGCCTTCCATTGGAGACTAAAATGGATAAGATTCTTATCTTTCCATATGATCCACCAAACAACCATAACAATAGGTGCATTGAATATCAATTTATGGAGGCTGACCTCTGGATCTAAAGCTTTAGTATGGTACCAAGGTACTTAAGCCAAGACTGCATCCATACTCTTAATGATGACCATTCCAAGAAATCCAACATTTTTGGATTCTCAAAAGCATCCTCAAGAATTCATTTTCATTGTTTTAGACAGAATTCCTTATTATGGTACTCAATGAAGAGAGCCCGAAGATATGAGTTAAGTAGAAGACCTCGTGCCAACCATAATTCAGTTGGGAGTTTGGTCTTCTGCTACATGCCAAAACACCTCTTCAATCTTTTAGATTGAGAAGTGTTAGAGCAGAAGGAACCAATTGATTTATACCCAAAACCACCAATTCTAATCAAAGTCTTCAAAATAAGATGAGAGTGAGCCATTTGAATACCAAATAAATCCTTTGGATGATGAGAAGTACAGAGTCTACGAATACTGAAAGGGGAGAAATCCCTTGATAGCCTCTTGACTTGAAACCTTTTATCAAATTCTGCACATCCACTTGAAGATATCAAGGACTTCTAACTTTGTATAGTCACGTTCTAATCACTCAAAATAGATGCATATACTCTAGCTATTATGCAATCAGCATATACTCTCCCCTCAATAGACTGACCAAGTCATCAAGTTTTGGGAGGCCAATTTAGGTCATTACAACTAGGCAACACCTAGCCCATGTACTTCAAAAGTACTCTAGGTCTTAAAGGTCTAAATGAGTCAACCTAAAATTTGTCATATGAAGGGCACAATGTATGAAAAGCTGCCACATGACTCCAGAGAGAGAACAATACTCACCTTTCAATCCCCCGACCATTCTTATAAACTCCTCTCCTCTTGCAAACTTGCATCGAGGGTGTAAGTTCTAGGTCAGTTCCCAAGTCACTTCTTGATAAGAGGAGGTAGTTGGAAGAAAAGGAATATATAAGGTAAGGAGACTAAAAATCCATTTCATTAAAGAAGTAGTCACAATAGTCAAATTCTCTAGTCCAGACCTCTTTTCTTCTATCTATTATGCCTATTTTGTTTAGGATTTAGCTTGAAATACTTCTTTATCAATTTGCTACTTGAGAAATGGAAGTCCTTCCACTAGATCTATTGTCTTTAATATCAAGCCCTTGCTTCTGATCCCACTTTATAGTCTGTGTCGTTTGATGATTAGCAGTCACAAGGTCAAGGATGGGTCTTTCTTCTAGTTTTGATGGTGGGGAGTTCATGCAAAGGCTCTTAGAATGGAGATAGCATAGAAAATTTCAAAACACATTTTTGTTTGGATTCTTATATAGGGTTCTTACCTCTATGCACTTATGGAATGCTCTTCCAACACTAACACATGCCTGGGCTAGCATTTGCACAGTTGTAAAACCTCTATTTGTGATGGTGGACTTTTGGCATTGGGTGACATGCCTCTCCTTGATTAAGCCACCCAAGTTCATTCACAACCATTAATGATTCTTTATTTAGAATAGATAGTTTATTCAGCAACCTCGCTTTACTTCTATAGTATAGATTTAGTAGAGAGTAGCATTCATCAAAGAAGGGTAGTTTTTTCAATTGAGAATAAGAATCTCTTGAAGCTATCTGGAAACAAAATCCCTCTATTTCTATAGGGGCATCCTTCCCGACTTTTGAGCAGATCTTCCACTTGTGTATCTCATTCTACATAAAGTTTTCATTTTCATCAATAGTAGGATTGTAGGAAGAATTCGAGATTCTCTATATGGGGAGTAGAATCAAAAGTCTTTTCCAAAAGAAGCTGGAATCATAGATTTTGACAACGGTTAGTCACCTCTCTCTGAAGATTCCTTGTTTTATTGTATGGAAACCCTAAGTGAAAGAGATTTTGAAAAGCCTTTCTCAAGCTCATCCTAGGGATAGATGTCATTCGTGCGAGGTGAATGGGAGCCATATCGACAGACTAGACTTCAAGCTATTCTTGTAGGCAAACTCTGTAAGTGGTAGGTAAGCAAACTACCTGGGAAACCATTAAAAAATCTATTATAATATTCTCTAATGTCTATTTAACTCGCTTAGATTGTCCATCTATTTGATTGTGGAAGGTAGTACTAGCATAGATTCCATGGATTGTAGAAATCCACTACAAAATCACAAAGTCAACCTGGCATATCAATCATAGATACTATGATGATTGGTACCCCTCCCTCACAATCTTATCTATGTACAACTTAACAAGTCACTCACGAATCCAAGTAGTTCAAATTTGTTGGAAGTGCATTCACTTTGACTATTGATTAGAAAAATATCTATATATGAACTTCCCCAATGGACTTTCCCTAGTGTCTCAAAGTTCCCCAGGAGTGCCCTAAGGTTCCTCCACCAAACTATAGTAATGAATCATCCCCAAAGATTTTTGTTAAGGTAGGAATATGCCAAACATGAATATCCCCTAAAGCCACTATAGACCACCTAGCCAAGAGACATAGTCTTAACTTAAAAAGACTAGAACTTCGATCTTTTTCAAGAAAATCATCACATAATAAATCAACAAAACCCAAAGTGTTCTCACTCTTGCCCTCTAGTTTACCTACTATTGTACCAGCATGAATATGACCTTCCCTAGACATACATAATGCTTTAGCTAGTACAAAAAAAAGCATTCCATGATTTTTCTATCTATGAAGAACTGCATGCATTGCATGATGTATGTATACAAGTAGACCATTATCGCTGCAATAATGAGCCAAGCTAGTATTTGTGGCCCCTAGTGAAGTAGTCATGCATGCCGATAAGAAGTCCCAGTTCTCTGGCAAATACCACTCTTTTGATCATTTCTACAAAAGTACCTACAGTTGCATTCAAGTACAGTCCTTCGATTTCACCTGTCTCGGCTTGTGCTTTAGAAATGGCTTCCAAAATATGAAACAATCTCTCCAATGAGTAAATGTTTGTGAGTTCACATCATCATCATCCTTAGTCATATCAAATCCACCCCGTAGACATTCATAAACCATTATGTCGTAGTTTTTTGTAGATAATCCCAATTTGGCTTTCATAGTACATCCCAATAGGGGACGACCATATTTGTTTAATTTTTCTCTTTCCACCTAGATGCCATGTGGCAGACCTTCAAAAGATTTGGAAGAAGAAGTTGGAATACGTAGATCTTCTAGACCTAACTCTTGCAGGGCTTTCAACCCAAATACAGTGCCCACAATAGAAATCAACTCATTAGTAATAGATCTTTCTTTAAAAAGGTATAAAGGTTAACCAACATAAGAAATATATAGATTTTCCTCTGCAATAATGGGCTCAATGTGGTAGCATCACCCTTTGTCAAGATAAAGACTAGTCAGTCCATCAGTCCACATCGTTGTCCATGTGCCAGTAGAAGATTTGACAGCTACCGCAGCCCCTACTTCTTTAGGCAAAACTCCTGGTTGAGGAGTGACTCTGAATGCTACCAAGATATCAGTATCTTTAGTTTCATAGTCAGAAGTATCATAAGTCAATTTGTAATCGCCAGCTTTCAATCCAACGGTTGCTTTAGACTTTGTTTGTGGTGACAGAAGTTCCACTCCCAAGCTCATGGATTCAGAGTTCTCACAGCAACAAGGTCTACTTGATATTTCTAAGATGTGAAACAAACCTTTGCAAAAAATCATTTCTAATTCCAATAATATTCATTATGAAAATCATAGTCAAAATATATTCAATCCATAATATATGTAATATTCTTTTGGATGGTCATCCTGAAAAGGATATCAAAATGAAATACACTAACTCATTATTTTTTTTCATCTATTTGTACTTGTGAAAAGGGAAAATGAAAAGTGAAAAGCTTGTTGAATGAGTCAATTTGGAATTTGAAAAGTAAAGAATTGAATTGGATTCCTTTGGGTGTTACCAATTCAACCAAATGCTAACTCACATTTCTTTTTCAACTGATTGAATTGAATGAACCGATCAACTTGCTATTGTATATTGATTTTGAATTCAGTACTTTACATATCAAAAAAGAATCTTGACAAATTTCTTAGATTATTAGAAGCAATCCCACTACTTCTGATCCTAGGGTTTCCACACTTGAACAAAATAAAAATATAGGACATATCGCTGAAATTATTGGCCCAGTACTTGATGTAATTTTTCTACGCCATTAACACAGGCCCCTCTATAGTTTCCCATCATTTCTCAGGGTTTTGTCTTCTTCTAAGCAAAATCAATTTGGACTGATTCCTTCAAAGGTCTCTACAATTACGAAGCTCTACTCACCGATCTCAAAGAGATCAAATTGAAGTCATCCATAATTTGGGTTTCACCATACTTTGTTGAAGCACATGTTGTCCCATGGTTGAAATCATTACATGCTAACTTTCCTTTTTTTTGTACTAGTCTTCCTTGTTTCCTTTCATGCCTACCTCACACTTATGTTTCAAAAAAAAGAAAGATGACAAGAATCACTTCCTTTCGTGGATAGCAACAAAGCCAGGCTTTTTTGCATACAAGATTGGTGTGGACAAAGGCCTGGATGGGCATAGTTATTGCCAATGTTCGTGACACCAAAACCTGTGTAATCTATGTGGACAAAAAAACCTTCTTTAGATTAGTTTTTATATATTTATTATATAAAAGAATCTAAAGAAAGAAAATCAAAGTAAAGGATGAGTAGAGTTCTAGTTCCTTCTTGTAGTCATTTTTCAAGAATTAGACAAGGTATTGGTGCTTGTCCATAGAGAGGAAAAAGAGACCTTTTTGCTTTCATAACCATTCATAACAAATAGTTTGAGATCCAAACAATCCTTAAAGGATAGTCAAGAATCCACTTAGAAGACTAGGTTAAGTCACAAGGTCTGAGATATAGATATAAGAGTGCACCAAGCTTCCCAACAGGTAGAAGTGTTTCACACCACATGATAAGAAGCATGCACATATGCTAATTTCTTTTGAGAATATATTGTAGATGCTAAAATCGTACATTAACTGATTTGATTAGTCTTCGCCCTTTTTTGTCTTTGCTTCCCCTAAGGGGCCTAGACCAGACTTCCCTAGTGCTTCACCCCGAGTAGTGCAACAGCCCTTCCTACAACACAAGAAAGGGCACAGAAACTACTCCACTAGGTAGTGCTTAGGAGCTGCTTCATTTTGTATCCGATCCAAGAAGATCGGTCTCACTTCATAGGTTCGGTTGCTTCATAGGGAACAAAAAAGGTCTTCAAGATTGTTCAACTCTTTGCTCCCCACGACCTATTACACATGCTAGAGCTCACAAAGCAGAAGTCGTGTCCAGTGTCCAAACTGTGGCAACTCTATAATACAAAAGAAGGTATGACTACTGGTTGATTTACTACTCTTTACTCTAAAAAGGAAAGGACAAGAAGAAGATTTTTGAACTGGCTTCTCTAGTGGATGTGAAATATAAGATATAAACATTTTGATCCTACAGACTCAGGCACCTTAAGTTGGCCCCTTTGGGGTTTCTTCCTTAAATAGACAAGTCCAAGACATTCAAAAGATATTTCTATTCATTTGGTTTTAACTTGAGATTGATACACAATCTAGGCACATCCATTACTTTGAGGAATTCCATGCAAACTAGCCTATAAGTTCATTTCATGAAGTTTGACTAATTGTCCTTCATCTTCTTTTTCAATTTTCCATCTTCTCATAAAAAATTGGCAAAGAATCCCCATCTTTGGCCCCCCTATGGGCGTACTATAGAGAGATCGGGGGTTAGGGCACTAGAGAAGTATGGCTAGGGATCTAGACATTATGGGGATTCTTTAGACTCACTTGCTAGGCATTCGGAAGAAAGGTTGTTTTGTTCATGCTTTAGACAATCTGCTTAATTATAGAATCAATTAGATTGAATTGATAATTTATTCTATTACAATATTGATTCTATAATTGACTATTTATTCTCTTATTTTCTTTCTTAGATTTCATTAAAAAGGCAAACTTATAGGCCTATGTGAGCACATTTCCACAAACACAAAGGTAACCAATTAGGTTGGAAATGCTACTCAAGACCAGGTTCAGAATAAAGAACATCCCCTAATTCTCATGGGATCAGATCTTTTTTAGATAAGCTGTCTTGTATCTATTCAGAAAGAGTGATCCCCTTTATCCTCAAGTTCTGCCTCAAAATTCCATTCCTTGTTGATGAAGATGATTCACAAGAGAATCATGCGTAGTATGTTCCATTTGATCGAGATGTGAATGCCCATGATTTGCTCGATATACTGATGGATTTCATGGGCAACATCTAACTGGCACGAAGACGTTGAAATGAAAAGAGTTCCCTGTGGAGCATTTTGTCTTTCATCCTTAGATGTTTTGTTCGATTTTGACACTTGTGTTCTCATGCATTGTATCCTCACAATTAATTAAGAGAAAAAGAGCAAAAGCAAGAAATGTTTGTTATTATTATCCATCGAAAATCAATAGGAATTCCCCAAGGTACAATCTCCTGTAGGAAGTACTTTAAGCTCTTGGGGCATTCAATCATGCTTCTTTGCCAAAAAAAATCCTAGAGGTGCCTTAGAGTTATGGCCTGAGGGCTATTTTGTGAAATCAAAAGGGAGGGGCCCCTCTGAGGAAGTTTTATATTGGTAAATTTCCCTTTTTCCATGGTCTTTTTCTCAGAAGAAACACTTCTCTAGTAGCCTGCCGAGATAAGATGAGAAAGTAATTGAGATGAAAAAGTATATTGACTTGCCCCAAATTAGCTAGCAAGTCCTTCACCATCTTGTCATCACACATATCTTTCGAGGAAGATCTAGGGGAAATAGGAACACTTGACTTAGCAGCACAATGTCAATTTCCCATCCTAAAAAAAAGTTGGTTTTTGGAGGACTATCAATTCTAGAGCATTTGAGCTTTGATCAAGATATGATGATCTCACGTTAATATCAAAGTTGTGACTTTCAGGCTCGTGAAGGGGTATTTCAACATCTACTGCAGCCCTCTCTACTATCTTTTTCATAGTAACAGCAGTCATTCGACCACCTTTGGTACCCAAACAAATGCTTCTATCTGTTTCAAAAGAATTCAGTGAGGCACACCTTGCACCAACCTCTGTAGGAGTCAAAATACCCAGAGTTTATGTATCCTATGAATGTAGCAACAAGGCAAAGCTAGTAGTCTTTTCCATAGCTACAAACATGGTATTTGTGATACCTACTAGTACTGGCATGAGGACCACCTTAAGAATGACTTATCTAAGAGGCATAATAATTGTCTCTGCTATCATCTCTTCAGCTACCCTCAAACTCTTATCCACCATAGTGGTGGCTTCTTCGTCAGAATGAATAGAGATGGATTGTTTTGGTGATATATGGGGCACAGATGAAGTAGCTGACCAGTGTTCAATAACTGGATGGCTATGGGTAGGGGAAACCACAAAAAATGAATCCACTAATGAAGGTGATAGATTTGGTCAAGAGGAAGAAATCTATAGGATTGCAGCCACTCATGGTTCTTTTTAGCTATTGATCTTCCAATATGCTAGTTTCTATAATTCTTATTCTTCACACTTCTTCCTAGCTGCTTGGCCTATAGTGGGAATCTAGTTCACTACTTTTGGTATCAGCACCATGGCTTTCAACTAAATTAGAAACAAGCTTCACTGCTTTTTGGTTGACTTCTTCGATTAAGTAACTAGGCCAGCTCTATTCCCGATTTCTCTTTATTTGTTGAGGGCTTCACCTTCTTCTTTATCTATCACCATCGACCTATCCATTGGCTATACAAGTAGCTGTCCAAGTGGGAAATTCCAGAACCTGGGGGTGACATTGTCAGCAGTTCACTCATCTTTCTGCGCTTCACTTTCCCTTGTGAAAATGGTAGGGCATGGTGAAGCATGTAGTAGGTAGACATAGAGAAGAATAAACTGATTGGTCGAGATTAGATTTCCAATAGATTCCATAAAGAGGAAGAAAGATGCAAGAGTCCTCTAGTGCAAAATTTTAGTTTATTGCCAAGTTCAGAGTAGTTCAAATCCAATCTAAAAGAGTAACCTATAAGCTGATTCAGTGAGTTTAGACGTGGGCAAAATGAATGAAATTCTCATACACAGGCCAAGATCCCAGCATCACAATTCCATTTCTTTCTCAATATCAGAGTACATGAGCCTCTCAAATTGGGATCTCTTTAGTGATTCTTTCCTTTCCAGATCTTGGCTTGTTACATGAGCCTGAATTTCATTAAAGATTTCCAGAAGTGAAAAGAAGTCTAAATATCTTCATAGACTAGGCATTCATTAATTA
The DNA here is from genome assembly GCA_023846275.1 of Vanilla planifolia. Classification (NCBI taxonomy): domain Eukaryota; kingdom Viridiplantae; phylum Streptophyta; class Magnoliopsida; order Asparagales; family Orchidaceae; genus Vanilla; species Vanilla planifolia. The sequence goes on along the minus strand of JAIUJO010000045.1, from coordinate 94,667 downwards.
ATACTGTGTATTCCAAATTATCACCTTCCCATGGCATATATGCTAGTAATGCATTTTTACATTGTTCCCCAAAGCAAGTTTGCCACCAACTGTAGCCATACCATCGACAATACAAAAGTTCCCTAGATTGTTCCCCATTTGGGCAACAAAGATAGAATCTATAGTTCCCGTAAAGGGGCCCTTGCAAGGAACTTCAAACTACCTAACACCTCTAACAAATGCAATATTCTACGAAGGAGCTTTTCTGTGACCACATTAATCTTGTGCACTTGATAATGTGGTCACAAGCGTCGAGCTGCCATTATTAGTGCCATGGCTAATTCATCCAGTGAGGAATTTGTAGAGCATCCTTCAACACGTGGTTGGTGCAATAATAGGGCTTCTACTTTTCGTATTCTTCCCAAACCAACAAAGAGCTGACGACAGCTTCATTCACTGCAAGGTATGGGTACAGTGGCTCTCCCTACCTTGGGCTACTTAGAACTGGTAGAGTTTTTAGGTACTCTTTCAATTCTGATAAATACTTCTCACACTTCCCTTTCCACTACATTCGGGTATGATTGTGGAGTGCCATGAATAAGAGCATTGCCTTGTCTTCGTATCGTGATAGAAAGTGACTCCACTTGGGCCCCCCTTGGGAACTAGAGAATATCACTTGATAAGTCTGCTTTACTCTCCATGAAGCCATATCAGTGGTTGTCTGAGAGAACACAAGTAATTTAGAGCTCTATTAGATTTTTTCATATAGAAATACATATTCCACTTTTCCTGGTCTTCCTTTCCATAATTAAAGAACTAGATGCCTCTCATTGGGTACATTGATTGAACCCTCTAGTTTGTGCAGCATACTCACTATGAAGACATACTTCTTCCTCTACTCAACAAAAGATGTGACGGGTCCCTCTGGGGATCTTTTGACTTCTTACTACAGCTTTTTCAATATATAGAGCTAGTGATCCACACCTTCGCACAACCATATGCTGTGAGCTATTGTCGAAGAGGAGTGAGAGTAAGGGCTTGGAGAAAGAGAGGTTCTTTGTGGATTTTGGAATTATGGTTTATAGAAAACAACTAAGCCATGAAGTCCCCCTAATCTGGGTGGCCATTCAGAAAAAGAAAAGAAAATCAGCCTCAAATCCCTTCGTAATCAAAGGCAAAAGTAGAAAAAAGATGACAACACCCTTTTTTCTTTCTTCGTCCGTTGACCTTCAGAGTGCTCTCAATGTACCACCATATGCACCCAAACATTAGACTTATTATGGCTAGCCTCAAAGTGGAAAGAATGCCATTGTCATTATGTTGATCTGGCTTCTATGACTATGGCATCCGTGTAGCTCCGAATACGTTCTCACAATTATCATTACCTGGTCGCTTTATTTAAACTACTGTTTCATTGGGCAGTGACTTATTTCTCACTCCACCCCTTGGCTAGATTAAACAAATAAAGCTCCATTGAATGTGAATGAATAACCTTCTTGATCCTAAACAAGGGGTCAATGGTTTGGGGAAAAACATCTAGCCTCTTCTCTCTTAGTGATGTTCAAAAATGAAAAAGCGTCATTCGAAAACATGCATTCACTCATTTTGTACTACCTTCTTTGAACCAGTTCTCATTCTTGAACTCGAGATTAGTGACCCAAAGAATGGCACATTGGCATCTCATAGTCATGGCAAACTTGGATTGTATAATCATTCATGAAATTAAGAAATAGGGGCCTTCCAGGAAATGACCAAGTAGGAACTGGGCATCAAGGTTCCATGGAATCAGATAACACAAAAATGAAAATAGGGGAAAAATTGAATTAAGAAGGGGTCAGCTGAGCTCGAAAAAGGGTAGTAGGTCGTCGCAATTCGAAGCACTAGGAATGTTTTGTTTGAGTTAGCATGCTGTGAATTAGTTCACCTAAGATGTTGGATATTGACTATATGCTTTCCTCATTCCCATTTGGCATATCTATGGCATCATTCCCATCTGGCATATCTATGCCAAGCATAAATCTAGAAGTTCCTTAGAGGACTTTCTGTGATGGTTTTTCCACTTTGTCCAATCAAGAATGGTGGCCATGCCCATCCACAGACTTACTTGTTCCCCAGGTCTCCTAAGAGAATAGAAAGATCCCAATTAATTGGCAAACATTACCTTAGTAACCAAGAAGAATAGATAGATTTGGGTTTGCATTGACTTTAGAGACTTTAAGAATGCATTCCCTAAGGACAACTTTCCTCTGTCGATTCTAAAAATCATTAGAAATAAGACCCACTGATATGAAAATCTATCTTTCATAGAGGGCATGTTTACAGAATGGATCTTGACGATGAAAGGCACATGTCCTTTAGAACTCCATTTTTACGTACTACTTCTCAATAAAAAATTGAAAGTGATGCCATTCCATTTTGTTTCCAAAATGCTAGTGTTACCTACCTTACTAGAAAAGGTCTATTGCCTATTTTGAGATAAACAACATCAAACTCCAAAAATCATAGATGTGAATCACCCCGTGCCTTTTAGTTCTCATTGCTAATAGCAATCTTGCACCTTACTTCTTCATGAATATAATGATGTCATATGTTATTTCATATGCGAAGTCAAGAAAAAGATCTTTCTATCAATCGATTTTGCTTTTCTTTGCTTGGGAGTGAATCAATGGGCACATGAACAAAATTTATAGGCTAACATGGCTGAATTCCTAGCACAATCTTGAACTTGAATGGAGACCTCCCAGTTCATCAGTTGATCGAGTAGCAGTTATAAGCAAGCAAACCCAGCCATAGGTTCAATCTGATCCCAAGTTGTTACATGATCATTGACTCAACATCGTCAAAGATTTCCTAGGCTCAAAAGAAGTTCCATAGAGGAGCCCCTTAGTTTGACCATTAGTCTCATGATGAAAATCACTAGAAAATTGAAGCTTAGCCTTTTTTTCATATACATATCAGAAAAAGAGTTTGAAACAAATAGTTCATGAGCTTCACATCACGATCTGAAATGATGGTCTTTGGTAAACCATGTAAATGAAACTTTTGGCTCAGATCTTGCTTCAAAAAACCTTCGGATTCTTAGTGCAGGATTGGAACTGCAATAGTCTTTGATCAGTATCTACTAAGCCTGTAATGGTTTGAGTGATCGATGGAAACCATGGGGTGATGGCTCTCAAGAATGGATGAGTCAACCTGACATGATTACCATACCTGGACATACAATTCCTTTTTCATGGTTGTTCAAGATTCTAGAAATTCGTTGTCTTAAGAATTGGATTGATATTTATTCTATTTTATTAGCTGGTGTGCAGCACAACAAAACCAAACACCATAGGTAGCCACCGCATTAGTGAATAGTCACCATAGCATACAAGAAAGTTCCCAATTTATGGGGACGATTGGTAAGGCTTGGCTTTCTATTTCGATAGCTATACAAGTTTCATTTCGAAGAGGAAGGAAGCAGAGCAAATAAAAAAATAGAATATGAGCTACCAGCCATCAATCAAATGTATAGACCCCAAAGGAAGCAATCAATCATATAGGTGTTGTAATCAACTAATACCAACTATTGTGCCTATATGGGTCTAGGTATTCTATCAATCCCCATAGTACTTTCCCTTGAGGGAGGCTCCTGGCCTCAGAGTTCCCCTAAAGGTCCTTAGAGAGGGGAAGGACACTCTGAGGGGAGACGAGGGCTGGGGGCTAAAGGGGTGACTTTCTTGAACTTTCAATAGAAATCCTTAGGCCCTAACTTCACGAAAGCTCTGATTTCAGGTTGAGAACATAGGCCTTCCTAATTCTAAGTTGAGCTAGCCCCAGAACCCAATCCCTGACCTGAGATTCTAAAATGAAAGGGGGCCAAAGATGGAGATTCTTATGAGCAATGTGAAGGAATCTTTTGCTGTATGGCCTCTGAAGCTTCTGCGAATATATTAACCTTTGTTTGAGTTTCCATAAGTGGAACTACAAATAGCTCTTTACCTTCCTGCTTCAATTCAAAGTCAAAGAAAGAGGAGGGGAGAACCATTAGTTGGAGCACCCATAAAGATTTGGAAAGGCCTTTGATGAGCTACCTACCTATCTGCTACTCACATACATCATAATCATAATAGAAAAAAGACCAGCTAATATGAAAATCTATCTTTCATAAAGGGTTTGTCTGTGAAATGGATCTAGATGATGAAAGGCATAGGTCTTTTAGAACACCATTTTGTACGTACTGCATCCTATTAGAAAATCAAAAGTGATGCCATTCCATTTGATTTCCAAATGCTAGTGCTACTAACCTGAATAGAAAGGGATTATTACCTATTTCGAGATAAACAACATCAAACTCCAAAAATCATTGATGTGAATCAGCCTGTGCCATATAGTTCTCATTGCAGATAGCAATCTTGTGCCTCACATCTTCATCAAGGTAATGATGTCATAAGTTATGTCATATGTGAAGTGAAGAAAAAGATCCTTTTATCAATCAATTTTGCTTTTCTTTGCTTGGGTATTAATCAATAGGCAAAGGAAAAAAATCGATAAGATTACATGGTAGAATTCCAGCATAATCTCAAACTCAAATGGAAACCTCTTGATACATCAAATGACCAAGTAGTAGATATAAGCAAGTGTAGAAGAAGAAGAAAAAGAAGGTGAAGCAGAAAGGTGAGGAGGACAAGGAGGAGGAGGAGGAGGAGGAGGATGAGAAGGAGGAGAATATGAAGGAAAAGGAGAAAGAGAAGATGACGAAGGAGAAGGAGAATAAGAAGGAGAAGAAGAAGGAGAAGGAGAAGTTGAAGGAGAAGGAGAAGGAAAGACAAGGAGGAGAAGGAGAAGGAGATGATGAAGCAAAAGAGATGGAGAAGGATAAAGACAAAAAGAAGGAGAAGAGAAGGAGAAGGAGCAGGAGAAGGTGAAGGAGAAGGAGAAGGAGATAAAGAAGGAGAAGGAGATGGAGAAGGAGAAGGAGAAGAAGGAGAAGGAGAAAGAGAAGGAGAAGAAGAAGGTGAAGGAGAAGGAAAATGAGAAGGAGAAGGAGAAGAGGAAGAGGAAGGGAAAGAAGAAGGAAAAGGAGGAGAAGAAGAAGGAGAAAGAGAAGGAGAAGGAGAACAAGGAGAAGAAGAAGAAGAAGAAGAAGAAGAAGATGGAGGAGGAGGAGAAGGAGAAGAAGAAGGTGAAGGAGAAGAAGAAGGAGAATGGGGGGAAGGAGGAGAAGAAGAAGAAGAAGAAGAAGAAGAAGAATAAGAAGAAGAAGAAGAAGAAGAAGAAGAAAAAGAAGAAGAAGAAGAAGAAGAAGAAGAAAAAGAAGAAGAAGATGATGATGATGAAGAAGAAGAAGAAGTAGTAGAAGATGAAGAAGAAGAAGAAGTGGAGGAGGAGGAGGAGGAGGGGGAGGAGGAGTAAGAGGAGGAGGAGGAGGAGGAAGAGGAGGAGTAGGAGGGTAGGGAGGAGGAGATGGAGGAGGTGGAGGAGGAGGAGACAGAGTAGAACGAAAGGGAGGAGGAGGAGGTTGAGGATGAGGAGGAGACAGAGGAGTAGGAGGTGGGGGAGGAGGATGAGGAGGAGGAGGAGAAGGAGGATGATGATGAGGAGCGGGGAAAGGAGGAGGAGGAAGATATCATGGAGGAAGAGGAGGAGGAGGAGGACGAGGTTGAGGAGTAGGAGGAGGAAGAAGATCAAGAGGAGGAGGAGGACGACGAAGAGGAGTAGGAGAAAGAAGGGGAGAAATAGGAGGAGGAAGAGAAGGAGGAGAAGGAGAAGGAGGAGGAGAAGGAGAAGGAGAAGGAGAAGGAGAAAAAGAAGATGAAGAAGAATAAGAAGTAGTCGTAGAAGAAGGAGAAGAAAAACAAGAACATTAACAAGTGGAGGAGGATGAAGAGAAAGAAGAAGGAAAAAATGAAGAAGATCAAGAAGAAGAAGAAGAAGAAGAAGAGCAAAAAGAAGAACTAGAAGAATAAGAAGAATTAGAAGAAGAAGAATTAGAAAAATTAGAAGAAGAAGAAGAAGAAGAAGAAGAAGACGAAGAAGAAGAAGAAGACGAAGAACTAGAAGAAGAAGAAGAAGAAGAAGAAGAATAAGAAGTCGAAGAAGAAGAACAACACGAAGAAGAAGTAGATGAAGAAGAAGAAGAAGAAGATGACGAAGCAGAAGAAGAAGAAGTAGAAGAAGAAGAAGAAGAAGACGAAGAAAAGAAGAAGAAGAAGAAGAAGAAGAAGATGAAGAAGAAGAAGAAGACGAGAAGAAGAAGAAGAAGAAGAATTAGAAGAAGAAGAAGAAGAGGAAGAAGAAGAAGAAGAAGAAGAAGAAGAAGACGAAGAAGAAGAAGAAGAAGAAGAAGAAGAAGAAGAGAAGAAGAACAAGAAGAAGAACAAGAAGAAGAACAAGAAGAAGAAGAAGAAAAACAAGAAGAAGAAGACGAAGAAGAAGAAGAAGAAGAACAAGAAGAAGAAGGACAAGAAATTAAGAAGAAGAAGAAGAAGAAGAAGAAGAAGAAGAAGAAGAAGAAGAAGAAGAAGTAGAAGAAGTAGAACAAGAAGTAGAATTAGAAGAAGAACAAGAAGATTTAGAAGAAGAAGAAGAATTCGAAGAAGAAGCAGAAGAAGAAGAAGAAGAAGAAGGCAAAGAAGAAGAAGGCGAAGAAGAAGAAGAAGATGAAGAAGAAGAAGAAGAAGAAGAAGAAAGCGAAGAGAAGAAGAAGAAGAAGAAGAAGAAATGTTGTCGAAGAAGAAGAAGAAGAAGAAGAAGAAGTAGAAGAAGAAGAAGAAGAAGAAGAAGAAGAAGAAGGAAGAAGAAGAAGAAGAGAGGAGGAGGAGGAGGAGGAGGAGAAGAAAGAGCAGAAAGAGAAGAAGAAGGAGAAGGAGAAGAAGAAGAAAAAAGAAAAAAAGAAGAAGAAGAAGAAGGAGAAGAAGAGAAGAAGAAGAAGAAGAAGAAGTTGGAGGAGACGAAGAAAAAGAAGGAGAAGAAGAAGAAGAAGAAGGAGAAGAAGAAGGAGAAGAAGAAGGCGAAGAAGAAGACGGAGAAAAAGAAGGAGAAGAAGAAGGAGAAGTAGAAGAAGAAGGAGAAGGAGAAGAAGGAGAAGGAGAAGAAGCAGCAGGAGAAGAAGGAGCAGGAGAAGGAGGAGAAGGAAAAGAAGAAGAAGAAGGAGAAAGAAGAAGAAGAAGAAGAAGAAGGTGAAGAAGGAGAAGGACAAGAAGAAGAAGAAGGAGAGGAAGGAGAAGAAGTAGAAGGAGCAGAAGGAGTAGAAGGAGAAGAAGTAGAAGAAGAAGAAGAAGAAGAAGAAGAAGAAGAATAAGAAGATGAAGAAGAAGAAGAAGTAGAAGTAGAAGAAGAAGAAGAAGAAGAAGAAGAAGGAGAAGAAGGAGAAGAAGAAGAAGGAGATGAAGGAGAAGAAC
>JAIUJO010000045.1:25000-83202 GCA_023846275.1 Vanilla planifolia | reverse complement strand
AAGAAGAAGAAGAAGGAGAACTAGTAAAAGAAAAAGGATAAGAAGAAGAATAACAAGAAGGAGAAGAAGAAGAAGAAGAAGAAGAAGAGGGAGAATAAGAAGAAGAACATGGAGAAGGAGAAGAAGAACAACAAGAAGAAGAAGGAGGAGAAGAAGAAGAAGAAAGAGAAGAAGAAGAATAAGGAGTAGAGGAAGAAGAAGAAGAAGAAGGAGAAGTAGAAGAAGAAGAAGAAGTAAAAACAGAAGAAGAAGAAGAAGGAGAAGAAGAAGTAGAACGAGAAGAAGAAGAAGGGGAAGAAGAAGAAAAAGACGAAGAAGAAGAATGAGGAGAAGAAGAAGGAGAAGAAGAAGAAGAAGAACAAGAAGGAGAAGTAGAAGAAGAAGAAGAAGGAGAAAAAGAAGAACAAGAAGAAGGAGAAGGAGAAGTAGAAGGAGAAGGAGAAGAAGGGGAAGAAGAAGAAGAAGATGAAGAAGGAGAAGAAGAAGATGTAAAATAGCAGAAGAAGTGGAAGAAGAAAAAGAAGAATAAGAAGAAGAAGAAAAAATGATGATGATGAAGAAGAAGAAGGAGAAGAAGAAGAAGCAGAAGGAGAAGGAGAAGAGTAAGAGGAAGAAGAAGGAGAAGAAGAAGAAGAAAAAGAAGAAGAAGGAGAAGGAGAAGAAGAAGAAGAAGAGGAAGAAGAACAAGGAGAAGAAGAAGAAGAAGACGGAGAAGAAGAAGAAGAAGGGGAACATGAAGGAGAAGCAGAAGTAGAAGCAGAAGAAGAAGAAGTAGTAGAAGAAGCAGAAGAAGCTGGAGAAGAAGAAGGAGAAGATGAAGATGGACAACAAGAAAGGGAAGAAGAAGAAGAAGAAGGAGAAGGAGAAGAAGAAGAAGAAGGAGAAGAAGAAGAAGAAAAAGAAGAAGAGGGGGAATAAGAAGAAGAACAAAAAGAAGGAGAAGAAGAATAAGAAGAAGAAGAAGAAGAAGAACAATAAGTATAAGAAGAAGAAGAAAAAGAAGTAGAAGAGGAAGAAGGAGAAATAGAAGAAGGAGAAGAGGAAAAAGAAAGAGAAGAAGAAGAAGAAGAAGAAAGAGAAGGAGAAGATGAAGTAGAAGGAGAAGAAGAAGAAGGGGAAGAAGAAGAAGAAGAAGAAGAAGAAGGAGAAGAAGAAGAAATAAAAGGAGAAGAAGAAGTGTAAGAAGAAGAAGTAGAAGAAGAAGTGGAAGTAGAAGAAGAAGTAGAAGTAGAAAAAGAAGAATAAAATGTTTTAGGAGAAGAAGGAGAAGAAAAAGAAGGAGAAGGCGAAGAAGAAGTAGAAGGAGCAGAGGTAGAAGGGGAAGAAGAAGAAGTAGAGGAAGGGGAAGACGAAGAAGAAGGAGAAGACGAAGATGTAAAAGGATAAGAAGAAGTGGAAGAAGAAGAAGAAGAAGAAGAAGAAGAAGAAGAAGAAGTGGAAGAAGAAAAAGAAGAAGTTTTAGGATATGAAGAAGGAGAAGGAGAAGAAGAAGAAAAAGAAGAAGAAGGAGAAATAGAAGAAGATGGAAAAGAAGAAGTAGAAGAAGAAGAAGAGGAAGAAGGAGAATAAGAAGAAGAAGAAGGAGAAGGAGATGAAGAACAAGAAGAAGAAGGAGAAGAAGAAGAAGAAGAAGGAGAAGAAGAAGAAGAAGGAGAAGAAGAAAAAGAAGAAGAGGAAGAAAAAGACAAAGAAGTAGAAGAAGAAGAAGAAGAAGAAGAAGAAGATAAAGAAGAAGAAGAGGAAGAAGAAGAAGAAGAAGAAGAAGAAGAAGGAGAAGAAGAAGAAGAAGAAGAAGAAGAGGAAGAAGAAGAAGAAGAAGACAGAAGAAGAAGAAGAAGAAGAAGAAGAAGAAGAAGAAGAAGAAGAAGAGAAGGAACAAGAAGAAGAAGAAGATGAAGAAGGGGTAGAATAAGAAGAAGAAGTAGTAGAAGAAGAAGGGGAAGAAGAAGAAGAAGAAGAAGAAGAAGAATAAGAAGGTGATGATGATGAAGAAGAAGAAGAGAAAGAAGAAGAAGAAGAAGAAGAAAAAGGTGATGAAGAAGAAGAAGAAGAAGAAGAAGAAGGAGAAGTAGTAGTAGTAGAAGAAGAAGAATTATAAAAAGTAGAAGAAGATGAGGAAGATGAAGATGATGAAGGAGTGGAAGAAGAGAAGAAGAAGAAGAAGAAAAAGAAGCAGGAAAAGAAGAAGATGATAAAGGAGAAGAAGAAGAAAAAGAAGAAGAAGTAGTAGTATAAGGAGAAGAAGAAGAAGAGGAAGAAGTAGAAGAAGAGGCTCACAAAGAAGAAGAAGAAGAAGAAGAAAAGGAATAAGAAGAAGAAGAAGAAGAAGAAGAAGATGATGAAGTTGTTGTTGAAGAAGAAGAAGTGGAAGAAGAAGAAGAAGCAGCAGAAGAAGAAGAAGTAGAAGAAAATGAAGAAGGGGACCAAGATGAAATTGGAGAAGAATAAGAAGAAGAAGAAGAAGAAGCAGAAGAAGAAAGGAAAGAAGAAGAAGACGAAGAAGTGGAAGGAGAAGATGAAAAAGAAGAATAGGTGGAAGAAGAAGAAGACGAAGAAGAAGATGAAGAACAAGACAAAGATGAAGATGAAAAAAAAGATGAAGAGGAAGAAGAAGAAGAAGAAGGGGAAGAAGAGGATGAAGAAGAAGAAGAAGATGATGATGATGATGAAGAAGAAGAAGAATAAGAAGATGAAGAAGTGGTTGTAGTAGTAAGAAGAAGAAGAAGAAGAAGAAGAAGGAAAAAAAGAAGAAGAAGATGAAGTAGATGAAGAAGAAGGAGAAGAAGAACAAGAAGAGAAGAATAAAAATAAGTACAACAATAAGCAAAAGAAGAAGAAGAAGGAGAAGAAGTAGAGGAAGAAGAAGTAGTTGTAATAGTAGTAGTAGTAGTAGTAGCAGAAGAAGAAGAAGAGGAAGATGAAGTAGAAGAAGAAGAAGAAGGAGAAGAAGTAGAAGTAGAGGTAGAAGGAGGAGAAGGAGAAGAAGAAGAAGAAGGAGAAGAAGGAGAAGAAGAAGCAGAAAAAAGAGAAGAAGGAGAAGAAGAAAGTGAAGAAGAAGAAGAAGAAGAAGGAGAAGAAGATGGAGAAGAAGATGTAGAAGAAGAAGAAGAAGAAGAAGGAGGAAGAGAAGACGAAGAAGAAGAAGAAGAAGAAGAAGAAGATTAAGAAGAAGACACTTGAACATGCACACACACACACACACTCACACACTATTCCATAAACACATGAGCTCACACATAAAACATCTAAAAAGTCCATGCACACATGCACACTTACACACACTAACTGGCACCTATATGCCCGCACATGTGTGCACAAACACACACACACAGGCACATACACACCCATGGACACAAATTAATGTATATGCATACACAAGCACTTACATGCACACTTGGGCACACTTGTATGATCACAATCACACAAGCATAATCATGTGCACATCCACACATGCACATGCACATACACACATGCTCACACAAACATGTATACAAATGTACACAAAAAGACACCCGTGTGTACAAAAACACACACACACACAAATATGCATTGCATGTGCTCACATACACACACCCCACAACCATACCCACACCCACAAATGTGCATAAATGGAAACACTCACATTGCACACACTATGCACACACACACACATGCACACATACACACACACATATGCTTGCATGCATACAAACGTACATGTGCATGCACAGACACACACATATACGCACTTAAATCTAGTCACACATTCATTCTTTCACACACCTATAACATGCACTCATTCACAAACACACATAGGCATAAAAGAGCACATGTGCACACACGTACACCAACACATGTATACACACATATGAGATGCACACCTACACTACCATGCAAACACATGCACACCTACACGAGCACACAAACACACACACACACATACACACATTTGCACACATAAGCACACACATATGCACAGGTGTTGGCATACACACACATACACAATAGATGATGAATATACACACATATGAAGACACAAGCACACATGACCACACATATGCTTAAACATGCATGCATGCACAAACATGCACACTTATGCACAAACACACAGTGGCACAATTACATTCAAATGCATGATAATTCACACATGCACACAAAGGCAAAGAAACCTACATACATAGGAGCACACACACACACACATATGCATATGGACACACATACAAGTACACTAGACACACGAACACACGCACACACAGGCATAGGTACACATACATGTGCATGCATGCATGTATAAAAGCATAACTACACATACTTGCATGCATACATGCACATAGAAACATGCATGTGCACACACACATGTACACACACACATGGAGGCACATGCACGCACACATGCACATGCTAACACGTATGCACACACATGCACATGCATATGTACACATGCACACACACACACACACACGTGCACGTGCACACTTATGTGCATATATGCACACACAGAAACACATGCATAGACATATCTATGCTCAGTAAATGCACATAAACACATGCACATATACTTGCATGAACACACATTCACACACATGCACACACGCATGCACACACATGTACACAAGCATGCACATAAAAATCCATTACAATACATGAACACACATGCAAGCACATGAATGCATATGCACATATACACACACGCATACACAAATGCACACACACACACACACACACACTCATGCAAGCATATAGTCGCATATGAATGCACACACACACAAATGCATACACATATGCATTCACACATGTGTGCATGCACACAAACAAACATGCTCAAGCACACAAACACATGCATAGACACACACACATGCACATATACATGCATATGCAAACACACATGCACAGAAACATACACACACTTGCAAGCTCACTCAGATGCAAAAATACAAGCACATGCACACATACAAAAACAGACACACACACACACACATATATGTACAAGGACACACACATATACAAACATTAAAACACACACAAAGGCACAAAACACCCATACATGCATATGTGCACATGCACACACACACACACACATGAACACATACAAACATGCACATGTAGACGCACACACACACACACACACTTAAACACATACACGCAGGCATGCACACAAACGCACATGAACACACACATAAAAACACACAAACACTAACATACACATGTGCCTATACACTCAAACACGCACTCACAAGTATGCAAGCAAACACACACATCAACATGCAACCATAAACAGACCAACACACACCAACACACATGAACACACGTACACTCACACACACACACACATCCACATACACAAAAATGTGTGAACAAGCACACATAGATAACACACATGCTTGCATGCATGCCTGCACACACACGCACACACACCAACATAGACATCCACAAATATGTGCACACACATGCAATTATGTGCTCACACATACAAATCTACACACAAATATGCACACACTCACACACATACTCTCAAATGTAGACACATGCATACATGCACACACATGCAAGTGCAAAAACACACATACACACACACATGCACCCTCACAAATGCACAAACACACATGCATACTCAAGAACACACATATTAACATAAACACAAGACACACACACACAACACATGCACACACAGATACGCAAACACACACAAAAATACACAAACATGCACGTGCACACACACACTTGCACACACCTATCCAACACACACATGCTTGCATAAGAGAGCATAGCTCATGCACACGAGGATGCATAGACACACACACACACACACATGCACACTCATCACACACAATCACATGTGTACATACACAAACACATACACATACAAACATACATATGCATAAACACTTGCATGCCCACACATGAATGTACCCACCTAAACACACAATACACCCATTAATGTGCACACACACATGCACACACCTACAGAGACTCATGCACATCCACACACACATACACTCATGTACAGACAAACACGTGCACACACACACACACATGCACACACACACACACATACAAACATACATAAGCATAAACACTTGCATGCCCACACATGAATGTACACACCTAAACACACAATACACACATTAATGTGCACACACACATGCACACACCTATAGAGACACATGCACATCCACACACACATACACTCATGTACAGATAAACACGTGCACACACACATATGCACACACACACATGCATACCCTTTCGCACTTGCAGACAACACATACACACTCAGACAAATGAAAACTTACAAACACACACACACACATAGTACACACATGCAAACATATTGACATGCATTTGCAACCACAAGCACATGCACACATATGCACATACATGCATGCACATACACACCCACACATGAAACACAAATGCAAAACTATGCACATATGCACACACACTCAAACACATACACATGCATACATACATACTCACGCATGCACACGCCAACTCATAGAGCACACATGTGCACACATGCACACTTACGTATGTGCACACACTCAAATACAAATCCAACACACACATACACATGCACACACATACATGCACACATGGACACACACAACCATGCATACACACACACACACACTAATGTATGCAAGCACATGTGGACACACTCATGTATGCAAGCACCACGCATACACACATACACACACACGCACATACGTGAATGTGTGCTTCCATACAAAGAATATGACTTATGCACATCCACACATGCATGCATACACATATGTACAAACACATGCACATATAGAAAAATGTTTACATGTACACACACATTTACAATCATGCTCACATGCAAACTCACATGTGTACACATGCACACACATCTATCCACATATGAATACACGCATGTATACATGCACATATACTTGCAAACATGCCCCCACACACACAAATGAGCATGCACAAAGATGTGCACAAACCCATGCACATGCATTCATGCATGCAAGCACACACAAACACCCACACATGAACAAAAAAGTGCACACACATAAAAACAAGTACAAACACATACAAATACACCCACATGCACACCCCACACAAACATGAGCATGCACACAATCACACGCACATGCACATGCACACAGATAAGTACACACACTTGCCTACATATGCACATACACAATCATTCATGTACACACACATGCACACACATGTGCATGTGTACCCAGACATTGACATGTGCACACATACATGCACATGCAGACACACACACATGTGCACAAAGGCAAACACATGCTCAACCAGGCACACATGCACATAGACACACATGTATGCTTGCACACAAGCACCTACACATATGCCTTTGCATGCATGCACAAACAAACATGTAAACAGACATGCACACACACACACACATATGCATGTACACATACATACACTCTTGAGCATGTACACATAGGCATGCACACATAGGCACCCACACACATAGGTGCATGCATAAGCACACATACACACTTGTGTGAATGCACACACCCACAAGAATAGACATGCACATGCACACCCACACACACACAAGTGCACATGCACATGCACATGAACACATATGCACATGCATACACACACCCATGAATGCATACACATGCACACACACATACACATATTCACACATGTACATGCCCACATGTTTGCACACACACTTACACTCATATCCACATGTAAGCATTTATGCATACACACATGTCGAAAGATGTGCATGTACAAGCATACAACTTGCACACACATGAATGCACATACCCATATACACACACACATGCACACACAGACATGCATGCATACATGCATATACATGTACATGTATGCATACATGCACCAACATGTAGACATTAATGCTCACACACATACATGCTTATACACATGCATGCAAGCACATGAACACCAACACAAGTACACTTACCAAAACATGTACACACATGTATGCCACCCACACACACAGACACATGAATACACAAATGCACAAAGGTAGAAACACACACATGCCTATGTAGACACACACACACATATGATCACATACACATAGGAACACACACACTCACCTAACCACATACTCACATGCATATAAACATGCATTCACAAATGCACAAGCACACATACACATACATACACGTGAATGCATAAGTGAATGCACACAAACACATGCACATCGACACAGATTCACATGTGTGCATGAACAAGAATACAAATACATGCACACATTTGCACACACACATTCACATAAGCACACACCCACGTGCACTTGCACACATAGAAACAAACAAGCACACACAGTCATATACACAAGTGCATGCATGCACACTCACACAAGCACAAATATAGGGACACAAAACACACATGCATGCATAAGTACACATATACACACACACTTTCACACATACACTCACACATGCACATAAGCACACATGCACAAAAATATGTGCACACATGTGTGCACACTCAAACAAGCACAAATACACGAACACACATAAACACACATACACATGCACACACAAGTGTGCACCAGTGCCCACACACATGCACACTCACACGTATGCACATGCAGGCTCATACACACAAACACTCACATACACACACACACACACATAACACATGCATAAATAAACACATATCCATGTACACATGGATAGACACAGGAATACACACATAAGTGTGTGCATGTGCATAGATGCAAATGCAGACGCATGCTGATAAGTATACACACACACACACACACATGTGCATAGCCACATTCACTTAAACACATGTACACACACATGTGGTATCCACAAAAACACATGCACACACCAATACATGCATACACCTACACAAATATGCATCCACACCCACACCTAAACACACTCCAAACCACACACACATGCACATAGACTAATGCTTGCACACACACACACACATGTACAATGAACACACACATACCCAAATGCTAACACAAGAAAACACACACACATGCATGTGCATAGCCAAACAAACACACTCACATGCATATTAAAATATGTGCATATACGAAAGTACACAAATACATACACACACTTAAGCACACATGCACACATGGACACACAAACACATGCTTGTACATAAATAAATGTACATGAGCATACACACACACATTGATGCACATGCATATAAATTCATGCCCAAAACACACACATTCACACATTTGCACACATAGACACACTCACATAAATGCACGTAGACATGCACACACACACACAAACACACAAATGCGCTCTCAGACATATATGTAAACACACATGCACACACACTGACACACATGCTCATACACAAACACACATTGATATGCACATGTATACATAGTCTTACTCACACAACTGCACACACTGACACCCATGGATGCACAAACACAAATGTAACCACTCAAGCACAAACACACACATGCACAAATATGCACATGTACATCTACACATACACACAAGTATGCATGCACTCACACATACACACATGCACACACACACATCCACATAAACCCATACACACATGCATATGCATATGCACAAAAATGCATGTACCCACATGCACACACTCAAATGCAAATGCACATGTGCACACACCCATATACATATGCATGGACTTATAGATGTATATGTACACATGCATATTCATAGGTATACACATGCACATGCACACAAAAATGCACACACACACACACACACATAAATGCATACACATATTCATATACACATGAACACACACACATGCATGTACACAAATTGTTAAGAACATGCACACACACACACATGCACACATTCATGCTCACAAACACATAATCATGTACAAGTATGTTCACACACATTCACACACATGCCCACACACACACTGGCATGTACACACACAAACACAAGCTAACACACACAAACACAGTCGTACACATGCACAAATATAAAAAAGCAAATACACACATATATGCAAACACACGCACATGCACCCACATAAATGCACACATACTATATGAATAAACACACACAAATGCAAAAACACACACACATACAAACATGCTTACAAGCACAAAAACATATACACAAACACAAAGATCCATGAACACACAAATATACATATACACATACATGTAAACAAGTATGTACACACACACATAGATAGAGACATGCACAAATGCTTATACACACTTACATTTACACGTACACACATAGACATGCACACATATATGCACAAACACACATGCACACATGAACACACACAAACCCAGACATACACATGCACAAATATGCACACACACAACAACACCCACCATCTCACAATATCCCCACAAACATGAACACATGCACACACACACACACACATGTATACACACACTCATGCATGTACACATGCATACACATATGCACACATGAACACATACACACATACACACATGCACACATATATATATGGACATACACATGTGCATACACACACATATATACACACACAAAAACACATGTGCAAAAAAACACACACACATACACACATGCACTCAAGAACACGAGCATGCACACACGATCTTACAAGCACACATACACAGTCACACAAACAAATGCACACGGATGCTTGTGCACACAAACATGCAAAAAAATGCACATGCACACACATTCACATGCACATGCATAGAAGCACCTGTTTTACACTAGCAGACAAGCACATGCAAACACGCAAGCGAATGCTACACACACAAAAATATGTTCACACATACATGCACACACACATATGCACATAGACACGTACACCTACACACATACTCTCTCAAAAACACACATGTACACACATACACACATTGATATACATGAACACACACCAATCCCCCCTCCCCAGAGACAAACACATGCACATGTGAATGCAAGCATGCATATACTTTGTGACACAACATCAACATGCATTCACACATGTAAATATACAACTACACACACACATGCACCAACACACTCATTTGCTCCCAAATATACACACATACATGTAGATGCATAAACTCACAAACACACAAACACCCAAATGCATACACACACGCATTCATGCACAAGTACACAAAGAAATGAGAAATAATGCACATGCACATACACACACACATACTATGTACACACAAACATGTATGTGTATGGATGTTGCATCCACACACACAGTTATGCATAGATAGAGATACACAAATACACACACACATATATGCACATACATTTGCATGTATTTAGATGTGCACTCACACTCATGCACATGCACACATACTCATAAGCAAATAAACATATAAACATATAATGACACATAAACACTTAAACAAGTATGCACATGCACAAGTACACACCTATGCACACATACACACATGAAAGCATAGACACACATCAAACATATGTATACACACACACACACGTGTAGGCTCACACAGACACACACCTACAAGTATGTATAGATGTGTTCACACATGGACACACATTTGCATGCACTCATATACACAAAAACACAACCACACATACACACATGTGCATGAATATGCACATGCACATACATACACATACACATACACATACAAAGACACATGCCCACATACACCACACACACACACATGTATAGACTTTTGTGGATACACACATGCACACTTACACATATGCACACAAACATAAACATGAACACATAAGCACACCCACACAAACTAGCATTCATGCATGAATGTAATCTCATGTAAGAACAAGCACACATGCACACACATGCATGAATGCATAAAACAAAACACTCACACATTAATGTAGGATGTAATGTTACATTATTGCATCTTACATGCACATATAAACACACACATGTAGATGCACACACTTGCTATAGTCCTTGCTTCAGAAAACCTAAATTGTTATAATATAAACATGAGATTTAACTAAAACAATACTATGCTCAATATGCAATTCATAATTTTTTTCTTGGTTTTGTGATCATTACATCGAATGATACAATAATCTTCTACTTGAGGATTATAAAGCCTATGCTATTGTTAAACATATAGTAAAAAAATATATTTTTAATGAACAAACAAAGTTATATA
Organism: Vanilla planifolia; assembly: GCA_023846275.1. Classification (NCBI taxonomy): domain Eukaryota; kingdom Viridiplantae; phylum Streptophyta; class Magnoliopsida; order Asparagales; family Orchidaceae; genus Vanilla; species Vanilla planifolia. Next base: position 71,150 of record JAIUJO010000045.1, on the reverse strand, counting down.
ATACTTAATATTTTAACTTGCCCTATTTGATAGTTATAGTCCCTCTGAAGTTTAGCTTAAACTTTTCCTAAATTCTACAGTAAGTTTCTCCCCTTTTTGTAATCATTCAAAGGGTTAATTACAACAAAACTCAATCTAAGTCTATGAAAGACTTTGTTAGCTAATGGCTTAGTAAAGATATCAGTTAATTGGGTGAAGGATAAAATAAATAATAATTAAATCACTTTTTTAACCCTTGTTTTTTAATAAAATTATTCTTAATTCTATGTGTTTTGTTCTTTATTATTAAATAGAATCTTTAGATAAAACATTTGCACTTGAATTATCACAGAATATTAAGATTTCTATAAATTTTAATCTATAATCTAAAAGTTGCTATTTAATCCTTAAAATTCAAGTCACATAATAACATATAATAATGTACTTGACCTTTATTATAGATAATGTCACACAATTTTATTTTTTACTATCCCAAGAAATTAGTGAACCATCAATAAATTAGCACATATTAGAGATGTTGTTTTTATCAATCATACTACCAACAAAGTTAACATCTATGAAGGTGATGAAATATAGACTCACATCAAGGGTACCATAAGCCTAGAGTCATATTACTTATAATATTTTTAAAAATATGCTTGACTACTTATAGGTGTGATTCCTTTGGACTACATTAAAACTTCACACACAAATTGACATTAAATACAATATTAATAGTACTTGTAGAATGATACAATAATGATCCAATCATTTCTTTAAACAATTTTGTAGCAATAGGCTTTTCAACTTCAACTTTATCTATGATAGTGCTTCTACTAATGGGAGACTTTCTTTGATTCAAGTTCTAATAGCTAAATTTCTTTAGCAACTCCATCAATACGTTGTTCAAAAAATAAAAATTTCTTCAGTTATTTACTTGACCTAAAGTCTTAAGAAGAAGGTTAACTCTTCCATAATACTCATTTCAAATTTATGTTATATTAAATTAGCAAATGTCATGCACATCTCTTTATTGGAAGCTCCAAATATTATATCGTGCACATAAATTTGACATATTAATTAATTTAAATTGAATTTTTAATAAATAAAGTGCTATCTATCTTGCCTCTATGAAAAATATTTGATATAAAAAAAATGCATAATCTTTCATACCAAGGTCTTGGAGCTTGCTTTAAACCTTAAAGTTCCTTCTTATGCTTGCAAACATGATTTATCATATCATGCCTCAAATCTTAAGGGCTATTCAACATATACTTCTTAATTTATATATCTAGCTAAAAATGCACTTTTAATATCTATCTTGTATAATCTTAATCCGTTTTGACATGCATAAGTAACTAAAATCCTATTTATTACAATTATAGCTACATGTACAAATGTCTCATCCTAATATACTCCTTCAACTTGATAATAATCTTTGGTTACTAATCTTGTTTTATTCATAATAATTTTACTATTATCATCTAGATTATTTTTAAACACCTATTTTGTATCAATAATTATTTTATCATTTGGCTTAGGTTTAAGATCCCAAACTTGATTTCTCTTCAAATATACCAACTATTTATTTATTGCAACAATCTAAGACTCATCTTCAAACAAATTTTCTATAAACCTTGGTTCAAAATTAGATATAAAGCATCATTAAAAGAGCTTCAAGTCCTAACTTTCTCTCTTACATCTCCTATGATCAACTCACTAGAATGATCCTTAGAATGTCGCTTGTCAATATTACTTTTTCCTTTTCTTTGTTCATTTTCTTTAATTACGTCCTCCAATTATTTTTCTCTAAGACTTAAATATTTTAATTCATCAAGATAATCATCTTGATGATGATTACTAGATAGCTTAATAAGAGATTTGTCAAATTTAGCATGGATTATCTCTTTTACAACTAATATTCTCTTGGTGTATACCCTAGAAGCTCTACTAATAGGTGAGTATTCTAAAAAGATTTGTTTATCAAAATTATCTAAATCCCTTTTTCATTATTTAAAATAAAACATTTGCATCCAAACATAGGAAAGTGGGATCTATTGGGCTACTTATCATAAAGTAATTAAAAAGATAAAATATTTAACAAAGGTCTATATGTTATTGTATTAAGAAAATAATAGATAGTATTAACTACCTCAACCTAAAAAGCTTGGAAAATCTATAGTAATTAAGAATACATCTTGTGACATCTAGCAAGGTTCTATTCTTTCTCTCAACTACACCATTTTGTTGAGAGCTTCTAAGTAAAGCAAATGTATGAAACACTCTATTTTTTTCAAAAAAATCATCAAATAGTTCATCCTTGAATTCTCTTTCATTATCACTCCTAATAAAGATTAAACTAACCTCATGCTCTTTTTTAATCATAATAATCAATTTAGTAAATTATTCAAATACTTCACTTTTTTTTTCTAAAAAAAGAACCCATAGAAAACTAGTGAAGTCATCTACAAATACTAATGCACATTTACTTCTTCCTAAACTCATTAGATAAATAAGATCAAATAAATCTAAATGTATAAGTTTTAATGGTTTCTTAATTGTAATGTCCTTGAGTAGTTTAAGGCTATCTTTAGTTTGTTTTCCTAATTGGCATGGGCCACATAATTTATCACTTTACCAACTAAGGTTTGGTGAACCTTTACCAGGTTATACTTTAAAAGCTTTTCAAAAGAAGACTTTCCTAAGTAAAAAAACCTTTTATGCCATAAAGTAAAATTGTTATCATGTGATATAAGACAGTCTAGAACATTATCCTTAACCATATACAAAAATAAAAAATATGTATTATATTTTTACATCAAATGATAAGTGAAACATTATCTTTATTAATCATATATTCATTTTTATTAAATAAAATATTAAAATTTGAATCACATAATTGACTAATACTGAGAATATTGTATGTTAAATTTGGTATAAAGAGGAACATTCTTATAGAAGTGTGTGAGTTGTTTATTGTTCCAATTCCAATCATTTTCTTCTTGGAGTTGTCACCAAGAGCAACTTCATCACCAACACAAGACTTTAAGCAGATGAATAAAGATGCATCTTCAGTCATGTGTCTCAAGCATCCATTGTCCAAAAACCACATAGCTTTCCAGATTCTTGAAAGAAGGCATGCCTCCAAAACAAATCAAATATTAGTTTTTGGAACCCAAACCATTTTAGATCCACATGTATTAACTTGATCATTAACTAAACTATTTTTTAATCCATACAAATCTAGAATATTTATTATCAACAATGTTTCTAAATTTATAATAAGAAGAAATATGTCTAACTCTCATGCAATAATTACAAACTATATTAGAGCAAAAGAACACATAACATTTTTAGCATAACCAATCTTATGAAAAGAAGTCTTACAATGAGTATTTAAATTTTTTAAATTATTTAATTATCGAACTAAGTATATATTTTTCAGAACAATAGAAGCATTTTCATCTCTCTCAATCATCATCTCATACAAATAATTAGCATTCAAGTTATTCAAATACTTATGGAGGCCTAAATAGCTTTCATGCCCATCTTTTAATTTAAGATATTTAGAAGCTATTTTTCTACTTCGTGCAAATATTAATATAATATTTTTTTATAATCAATCATAGAAGAAGATGATGATGAGGAGAAAAAGGAAAATACACCATCATCTATTATTGTAATAAGAGCAATATCCTTTGTCATAAAACAAATCAAATTATCCTTATCTTCTTCACTAAAAGAACTATCTAAATCATCCCATGACATCTTGATAGGTTTCTTCTTCTTCTTCTGTTTCAAAAAACATATTAACTCCCTTTTTATAGTGAGAGCAAATGGTCCTTATATGCCCAAGTAATTTGCTTTCAAAACAAATTGTTTCTTCATAAGAAACAATCTTTCTTTTATTTCTTATTATTACCAAATCATTTTATGGCATTTCTTTTGAGAAAAGACTTGAAGAACCTTTCTTACTTATTGACCAATAGAAAACTCCCCGCACACACTCACGCCCATGTACACACATGTGCACAAAAATACACACAAACATCACACACACACTCATATGCACACATGCATGCACAAACATGCACATGTAGACACACACAAACACATGCATGCACACACACACACATTGAAACATGCACACATGCATGCACACAAACACACACACGAATATTCTCATGCATGGATGCATACACACGTCCACATATGCACATAAATACACAGTTACAGACACACATGCACACACAAGCACATGCACACGTATACATACACATGCACACACATAAGCATGCATGCCCTGCTCACACACATATGTACCCATGAACACACAAGCACACACACATACACATGAATATAAGCCAACACACATACATACACACAAACATATTCACACATAGTAGGCACACACATATATACACACAGACATGTAGGCACACACACCCATATGCATACACAAAATTGTATCACACATACACACATAGACAAACATGCACACACATGCACACACATTTACAAACACACACATGATCACACACACACATACACAAGAAAATCCACATGCAAAAGCATTCATGGACACACGTGCACAAGTACATAAATACACAACATGCAAACACATAAGTGCACCTGCATGAAAACATGCAAATACACATGCACTTATGCATGTAGAGACACATACATGTGCACACACACAACCATAGGCACAGATATACAAACATGTAGTCATATGAAATTGCACATATACACATATGCACCTACACATACGTGCACATATTCACATACCCACTAATGCACACACACACATACACGCATCAATACACATGTGAATGCACACACATGCACAAACACAAAAATGTGCATGCACACACACATATGAACACTAACAAACATTCACACTCAAACACACACACACGTGCACATACACTTGAATGTAGACATGCACAGGCATATGCACACACACACACATGCACCCAACTGCATATATACACATACATATGTACATTCATTCACTTAGACTCACACTCACCCCTACACAAACACTGGCTTGCACACACTCGTACACATGCAAAAACATACACACTTCTAGATTCAAAAACACACACCCATACACTTTTATGCACATACATGTGCAGAAATATGAGCAAACATGCACACACATATGTCTATGTATATGCACATGAACACACACATGCAAGAATGCAAGGGCACACACATGCACAACACATGCACATTTACACACATATACATGCACATAAAGGCATGCATATACAAACACACACATGCATACACACACACGTACACATGCATACATATACATCCATGGATATGCACTTGCACAAACACACACTTGTGCATAAATACATGCACAAGCACACACATATGTACCAACACATTGATGTAGGAACAAAAGCACAGACATACACATAACCACACACATGCAAACACACATGCAAATATGCAAAAATGCATATACACACATACATACACATTTGCATACATGCACGCATACACTCACTTGTGCACATGCATAAACACATTCATATGCACACACATAGAAAGGCAAGCACAACTATACACATCCGCACATGCAAACACACATAAGCACACATACTCACCTACAAAGACTCATACACACTCACACATGCACACACACATAAACACACACATGCATGTGCCATGTTTGCTCACACATAAGCACATACATGCATGTGCAAAACACTTTCCCAAGCATACACAAGCACATATACACACACAAAAATGTACATGCACACATATATGCACACACATACAAACTCACACACACAAACACATACACATGGGTGCACTAGCACACACACATATGAAAGCACATGCACACAGACATTCATACACACACGAACACAAACAAACACACATGCAAACAAAAGCATGAACATAGACATGCACACACAGATGTAGACACACATGTAAACATGCACACACAACAAACACACATGTATAATCACACACTTGGATGTACACACACATAAACACACATGTATATGCCTACGTGCACAAATATGTGCTCACATACACATGCATTCATGCAAATATGCACAAAAATGTCCACACACATAAATAAGTCCATATACTTTCACACAAACAAATGAGTGTTCATGCTTTTACACACACAAATGTGCACTTGTGCTCTTGCACAAACACACATGTTCGTAGGTGCACACACACATGCAAATATAATCACATGAACACACAATGACACACACACAGACACAAAAACATTGGAAAATACAACTACATGCAAACCCCCACACACAAAAACATGCACACATATATACAACCAGAGACACACACACATATGCATGTAGACACATATGTGGGCACACATGTTGACACATGCACAAACACACACGCACTCACACGCATACACATACATGCAAATAAATACTTACACACACACACAAACATGAACACTCACATAAACATATGCACTCTCACCCACAAAAATGTATATGTGTTTGCATGGACATGCAAACACACACATGCACACATACACTCAAACCCTGTCACCACACCCATGGACACACACACACATGCCCATCACATACACATAAACTACACACATGCACGCACACACACACACACATAAATACACTTGCATGCACATGCACAAAGACAAATACACATACACAAAGTTGTACAAATGCATCATATAACAATACACACACACATGCATGAGAAACACACACATATAGACACATAAGAATTCAGTCACACATATATAAGCAAACAGATACAAACATGTACACAAGTACAAACACACATGCACCATGCACGTACAAATGCACAAAAAAAGTACGAACACATGCACATGAACAGATGCATAGTGTATGCAATCATGCACACTCACACACACTCACACACATAAGTACACATATGCACACAGGAACACACATGCACTCTCACACACACAAGTAACACATGCACACATACACCCAACAAAGCCACGCTCAAGCACAAATGCATGCACACACTCACACGTTCATGCATCCAACATAAGTTCACACACACACACGTGAACATGCACAGACACAATCACACACAACCACACAAATACACATGTACACACATACACACACATGCAAGCACACACATATGCAAAAACAAGCCTATAAAATATACACACACACATGCATACACAAATAAACACACATAAATGTTGTTATATAGACACACTCAAATGTATACCAACCACACTCACATGCATCGACATGTACACACATGCATGCAGACACATGTAGACATATGTAGACATACACACACAAACACACACAAGCACACACATGCACTTTGCATGTGTGCTCATGAATACACCCACACATGCACACACATGTGTGAATGTAGATGTACACAAACTCATGCACATGCACGCACACACACACATACAAATGCACACTGGCAGAAACCTACGTACACGTGTGCACACACATACACATGACCACACCCACAAATATGCATACACTGACACACATACACTCATGCACACATAGCACAGGCACAAACACATACAAATACAAGCACACACACACTTTTACACACACATGCAAACATGCACACACATGCAAGCACACAACAATGCACCCATACACACCTACCCATACACACACATATAGTCACGAATACTTGTAGGCTCACACAACACACATACACACACACAAGCTCCCACATATGCATGCTCCCACATATTCAAACACTCAAAAAAGACACACACATAGGTACACACACATACATAAAAGCACGCATACACTCATGCACACCAACACACATAAACAAACATGCATGCACACAATCATAGATGTAGCCATGCTCACTCATGCATAAGCACAAACATAAAAGGATAGACGAACAAGTACATGCACATAGGCATGCATGCACACTCATAGACATACAAACACATGAGCACACATAGGCTCACAGACATGCACACACTTAGGCACACACACTCACAACGGAATGCATATGCATGCACACACACAAGAAAGTTCATGCACAAATACACATGCATACTTATGTATGCACACACATAAGCACACACATGTGCAATAACATGTACACACACCCACATACACTCACATGCACATATCACATATGCACACAAACATACACAAGCACACACACACACACACACATACACATACATACACACATTCATACATGCACATCCAGAAGCACACACTCACATGCACAAATAAACACATGGACACAAACATATACACATATACACACACACATAGGCAGATGCATGCACATGCACACACACTTGCACATATGCACACATGCACAGACATGCCAACACACACACGTGCATAAAGACAAATGCATACTTGCACACACATAGACACACACACATGAAAACACATATGTGCATGCCATAGTAGACACATTCTCATACCCCCACAAACACACAAATGCACACACATACACACTAAAACAAATGCACATATACACATGTGTATCCACACACACAAATATAAACAGATGTGCAGACATACATAGGTGCATAAACACAAACATATACACACATAAAAGCATGCACAAACACACAAACACAAAGATACACATATGTATACACATAAGCACAACACTCATATAGACATGCATAAACATGCACATGCACACAAATATATACACACACACAAATATGTCTACGCACACACCAACATTTCTCCACACACATGCACACATGCATACACATGTAAACACACATGAACATACCCACACACACATGCACAGACAAAAACATGCGCACAGATACAAACACCCACACAGGCACACACACACAAGCACAAACATGCACATCCACACATATACATAGATGCACGCACACACAAAAATGCATCTACATGCACACAAACACATGCACGTGCTCATACATACAAACACACACTCTTGCTTGGATACATACACACATGAAGCACACACATATGCACATGCACACACACACCCCCAAAAACACCCATATGTACATGCATGTACACACACATGCACACATAAGCATGCACAAACATACACACAAACACATCTTCACACACTCATACCAACACTCATACACACAAACACATATGTACATAGGCACACTTGCACATGCCCCTATACATGCATACACACATGGTGCACACACACATCCATAACCACACACACACACATGCGCACATATACAAAAATGTATATAGACGTACATGCAGGCATGCAAAAACACATACACACACATGTATAAACCAACAAACACACATGAACATACACAAACACACATGCATGAATACAAGCACACACACATTCACAAAAGCATGCATGCACAACACACATGTGGACATACACAAACATCTGCACTTGTGAACATACGCACATGAATGAACATACATATCCATGAACACGCACACATACTCACACATGCACACTTGACTGCATGCATAAAAACATACAAGCGTACACACGTGCAAGCACCTACACATGCATAATCACACACACACTCACACACATGTATGCACACAAACACACACACACACGTGTACAAGCACAAACTCAAGCATATAGACTCACATACATATGCATAGATGCACACAAGTACAAAGCACATATGCACACATATACTCACATTTATGAACACACAATCTTACACAGACACACATGCATACACAAATTTACACAGGCATGCACACACACGTAGACATTCATGTAAAAATGCACACACACACCTACACACAAATGCACACATATGTACATATACACACATGCACACATGAGCACACGAACACGCACACACATGCACACATGCACACACATGCACAAACATGCACCCACACACAAACATACACACAAATGCACATGCACACATGAACACATGCACATGCACATGCTCCCACATACACACATGTGCATACATACACACACCCATGGGGAAACACACACAAGAATGCATGCATGCACACACATACATAGCCACACATGCAAACACACACATATGCCCATGCACACACACACACACACATATAAACACCAACACATCAACCTCCACACTCACATGCACACATATATGCATGGGAGAAGGTGCACACATACACATAAACATACAAATGCACACACATTTACAAACATGAACACACATGCACATGCTTAGCCACATACACCTATGCAAGCACATGCTCATGCATGCACAACATGCAACCATAGACATACAATTATGTTCACACTCACATACATGGAACATGTACGAAAATGCACATGCACACACACATAGACACATACAAGCACATATTAACATAAACACATGTGCACAAGGACACACATGAAGGATACATGCGCTAGCATCCATGTATGCACCCAAACATACTCACACGAACACATAACCATGCAAGCACAAATGCACACATGTACACATATGCATACTCATATGCACAAACAAACACACACATACACACACAAACACACAAGTAAATACACTCACACATGCTGAGAACACACACATAAGAATACATGCTTGCACACACACATAAATTCACACAAACACACACACACTCACATGCACACTCCCAAACATACATGCACATGCAAACACATGTATGAGCACACAAACACATGTACACGCATGGATGCATAGGTGCACAAATATGCACCGAAATACACATGCATGCACACAAGCACACACATCCACATGCACTCACTTGAACACAAACTTACACTCATGCATGTACACACACACATGCTCAAACATGTGTAAGCACACAAATGCACATACATACACATACACATACATATGAAAAAAATGTAAGCAAGCACACACACACATATGCATAAACACACGTGTTCACACTAGAACACACATAGGAACATACATGTGTATGCACATATACATTTATGCATATAATTGGAAACACAAATGCAGACACACATATAAACATGCATGCACAGACATACATGTGCAAAAACACACATGCAAATGATGCAAACACACAAATGCATACACTCACACACAAACATGTGCCCACATGCACGCATAAGCATGCACAGACATAAACACCCACATACATGCACCCAAACACACATACACATACACAAACACATATGCATGCACACACATACAAACATCCCCAGACACACACTAACATATGCATGTACACACACACATGCACAAAAATGCACACACAAGCACACACACATGCCTGCATAAAAGCACATGAACATTGACACACACACATGTACACATATGCATGTGCATAGCCACACACAGACATACTCATATAAACATACACATACATAGTGAAACACACATGCACATGCATATGCATACAAACACACAAACACATGCATAAATGCACACACACGCACTTACTCATTCAACTACAGACACAACCACATGCTCACAGACATGCACAAAGCACACATAAAAGATGCTAACACATGCACATGTATACACACACATGTGCCCACATATGGGCACAAACTCACACACATACCTTGATGCATGCATGCACATGAAAGCACATGCACACACACAAATACACTCATGCACATGGACACACACATACTCACACACTCATAAACATGCATGGATACACATAAATACATAAGAACACATGCTTCTAGCACACTCACATAAGCATACATGGAACTAGCAAACACACAAGCACACACACCCACACATGCATAAGCACCCACTTACACAAAACCAGACACATGTGCACACTTACACACATAAACACTCACAAACACACATTAATGCATGCAAGCATGCATAAGAACATATGCAAACATAGACATGCATAGACACATGCACATGCACACAAAAATACACACACACATATAAAATGCACAAAGAAAATATGGACATATATAAATATGCACACATTCACACTAGTACACACACAGATGCACACACATGCACAAACACTTGGTGCCAACATGAACACATGCTCGCATGCACATAAGCTCACATGCATTCACATGTGCACACCTACACACACATGCACACACATGCTCACACAAAGGCACAGACTAACATACATACACATGTGCACATAGACATGCATACTCATAGATACACATGTACATGCACTCCTACACCCAAACACACACATACATGATGGCACATGCACAAATAATACATACACACACTCACACACACATACACATAGACAAATGCAAACATGTGGACATACACATAAACAAGCACACACATAAATGCACATGTACAGACATCCACAAATGCAAACCCACTCACAAATGCACACATGCTTGCACACACATGCTTGCACACATGCATACACACATAAGAATGCACTCAACCACAAATACACATTTGCGCACACTTGCACGCACTCGTACATCCATACACACACACATGCATACCCACTCACAAATGCACATATGCAAAAACGTGCATGCACACACCCACACCCACACATAAACATGCACTTGCCTATGCACACACATATACACACAAAAAACATATGCACACATGCACTTATGCACGAACACACACACACACACATGCAAACACATGTGCACACACACATACACATAGGAATTAATGCAAGAACAAACACATAAGCATTCATACATGTTTGTTTGTCCAAACTCACAAACATAAACTCACACAAACACTTTCACACAAATACACACACACATACGTACACAAACACAAACACTCACACATGCATACACACATGTGCACACTCTCACACACATGCAAGCACACATGCATGTGCAAATACATACATATGCACAAGGACATTCACACACATACACATATGCACACACAAAAAGACAAATGCACACAAACATAAACACATAAACATGCACACACATATGCACACACACACACACAGACATGTGTGCACAAGTATAAGCATGCACACACACAAGCACATAGACACACACACACACACACATGCACACTCACATGAGCACACAAAGAAACACACCCATATACATGCATGTGTCTGTGCATGCTCACATAGTAGCATAGAAGTAAACACACATAGATCCACACACAAACACACACAAAGTCACATAAACACACATAAACAAACTCACACATACACACATGCACCCACATGCATCAATGTGTGAATATGCATACATGTACACAGAGGTAGGCACTTCAGTACACACATGCCCCAGCACACAAGTGAACACAAATACTCAAAAAACATACACACATACACATGCGTAAAGACCCACAAAGGTATATGCACGGTACTTATTCCTAATGTGTAGGGCATAGATAGACTGAAATAGTTTTGGCTCATAAGTTTGTGCAATGTTTTATACAAAATAGTGGCAAAGATCTTGGTGGCAAGATTAAAGATAGTTTTACCTGACTTAATTGTGAAGGAACAAGGTGCTTTTGTACCGGGTAGATCTATCTTGGATAATATATTTATTGCTCAAGAAATGGCAACCAGGATGCACTCTTCGATCTTTAGAGAGGGTCTTATTTCAATAAAGGTAGATATGGAACAAGCATACGATAAGGTGAGATGACAGTTTGTCATTGATATGATGACATTCTTAGGATTCCTAATAGTGTTGTGTGAGTGGGTGAATGCTTGTATCTCAGCATTAAGGTTTGGGATGTTATTGAATGGGGTCAAAATCCCATGGATTGAGGCAAAGAGAGGACTTAGGCATGAATGCCCATTATCACCATATTTGTTCACCATTACATTTAAATTTCTATCTGGGCCAGTGAGGAAAAATGAAGCTATGACATTGGTAAGATTTTTGTGTGAAACAACTTCTTCAATTATTTCTTATTTGTTATATGCTGATGATGTCATTCTATATGCTCCTACATATGCTATTACTAGGGTAGTAAAACAGATTATAGAGGATTATAGGAAGTATTATGGGAAGAAGGTAAATCTTGTTAAATTGTGTCTATTTTAGCAAGAGGATGGTGAGAAAGAGAAAGAAGATGGTGTCTGCTAAACTTTATATGACCCAGGTAAGAAATCCTAATTATTTAGGGATACTTATTTTGGAAAAGTTGCTAAACAAGGAAGAATCGGGCCTCTTTTCTTGGCTAATAGAATTGTTATGATCAACTCTATGCTAACAGTGATTCCTAATTTCTACTTGAGCCATAGTATGGTGCCAAAGGGTGTGATCAATGTATTGGAAAGGATGTTTAGAAAATACTTATGGTGTGGTACTAATGAAGGACATGCAATGCATTATGTGGACTAGAGTACTATCACTTTACTAAAGGAGGAGGGGGGTTTAGGTATCCATGATCTTAATATTTTTTACAACGGGCCTTGACTATGAAGTAATGCAGGAGGATCTTGGTAAGAGAAGATTGTGTGTGGGTGGAGGTGATGAGGCATAAATACTTGATGGGAGAAAAGATGGGGGGTATTCCACGGGGGGGAGGGGTTCGTAGGCATGTAGACTAATTAAAGATGCAATGGCATCGGTTGTTCCAAACTTTCTGTGGAAAATTGGAGAGGGTAAGGATGTACTTTTTGCTGAAGACAATTGGTTGGGGTTTCTTCCAATCAAGTGGTGGCATACTTACATTAATATGGAGGTAGAATGGCCAAAATTTGTTGGTGAATGCATTATCGAGCATATAGAATGGGATGTGTGTAGTCTTAAAGCTTGGGCTAGTGAATTATTACTTGATAAGGTCTTACATCTTTCTTGGGCACTGAATAATAGCATGGACCAACTGTTACATTACAAACTGAGTCCATGGAGGTGCATAATGCTAAGCTCTACTCAATAATGGTTAATGCTAAAATTAAGGAAAATGTTGGAAGCTCATAGCTTATTGTAACTATAGTTGGATTTGGAAGCTCAAGGTGCTGCCCATATGAGGATTTTCATTTAGAGATTAGTTAAAAATTGTACTCCTACATCTGAATGGCTATTTAAGAGGAGAATGGTGGAGTGTAGCAACTGCATTTGGGGTTGTAACCAGGTCAAAACTTCACAACATTTGCTGTGTGAATGTTGTAAGGCAAGAGAGGTTTGGAATGTATAGCACATGAAGGATGCTACTGTAGCTTTTATTCCAAGCAACAATGGAAGAAGCAACAACAATTTTACATTACAACATGTATATAGCACTTTGGAGGCAAATGATTTGAAGTGTAAGGATGTCATCAAACATCCTGTTATTGTTGTTACAGCTCTTAATTACATTCAGACTAATAGGAATTTAAAGAAACACAAGGAGCATGTTATGAGTAATGGTGTCCTTTTGGGAAAGATTCAAATTGATGTGATGCCTGCAATAAAAAAATATAACATGGCTTCATCCATGTCTTGTGGGAGTTTGCACAACTCACATGAGTTGAATTTAGCTTTAGTTTGGGCTCCTCCTCCATGTGGATGGACCAAAATCAATTATGATGCGGTAGTTCGGGATGATTCTATGGAGTTGGGAATTTGTTGTCAGAGATCACCTCGGTAAGCCATTGCTTTTTGTTAGAAGGAGGGTTATTTCACAATCAATCATAGCTATGGAGGTGCATGCCATTCTTGAGGCTTTGATATTTCTCAGCTTGAAGTTCTTGATTTATCATGCCATTGAGATTCAGTTAGATTCTACTATGGCTATTTAGGTTGGCAATGTTCTATCACACCCTTCACATGGAGGAAGAATCAAAGACTCTCTTTGGTATGTTTAAGGCATGGATACATTTTGATTAAAGCATATTTATAATCAAGGAAATGCTCTAGTAGACGGGGCAATGCATTATGCATGTTCATTTGATTTTACTTGGGACTGGGGTACGCCCTTCTCAAACTGCTTTTGATGTTGTTGTTTTTGGACTTTTTGCTTGATCCTCCATAGAGGACCTTTTGTAGGCTTCGACCATTAATAAATTATCAATGGAACCCCAAAGACTTTGATTTCTCATAAGGTGCTAATAGAGTTCAAAGAGCAACATCTACCAATCCCTAGTTGGCATTGTTTATGGTTAAGATTATGATAGTATCTGATCGTATTCGAGCCCCCAACTTTCATCTTGATTAATTAAAACATCCTTGGCAAATGCTTTCCCAATGGTTCGTCTTTCATAAATCAAAGAATTTCACCTCTGACTATGGAATATGAATGCCTATGATTATCTCTCTTAATCATTACTCTGATCTTGAAGGCCAACACAATAGGATCAAAATCTTGTGATGTTACCCCATGCTAATATATCCAAAGCATGGGCTTTCTATGAGCACTCTAATTTCTTCAAAGTAACAACACCAAGGGCATGACCTAGCCAGCTAAGGCCAGATGCATCATTGACAAAGGGATCAAGACAAGGGGTGTGCATCAAAAGGTGGACCGATCGACCCAAACCAAGGTCCAAATATAAGCTTTTTAACTGCAACAACTTAAATATATGCTACTGGAGTTAGAGTTATCATGACTGTTGGCACTAGACGTGCCCTCAATTATATAGGGTAGAAATTTTTATGATGCATCATTGGCTTGAAGGCCATGCAATCTGACAAGTTATCATGAATCATCAAGGAGTTAGGCTAATGCCCGCATCGACCTTTTGCTTAATAAATGCATCCCTTCCAAAAGTTAGGGTTTGGTGCATGTATTAGCTCTAGAATTACTATGGTCTAAATTGTTCATACTTACACATGAATGGCTTAATCTTTGAGACAAGCATATGACTATTGGTAGGATCAACCAGGTAGCATTATAATGATAAAGTTCAAGGCAAAACCCAATGTCAGAATTAAGACGTTCGTCGTGTCTGGTGATAACTCACATAAAGGAAGGGCGAACGCTACCAAGTTGGGATACAATCCCCTAAGTTTTGAAACATTGCTTCTTGATAATTGCATTCAATAAAGTCAACCCTCTTTGGTAGAGAATGAAAAGATCGAAACAAGTGATTTCCAAGTCTGTCCCAACAAGAGAGTAGGGACGACTACATGTTCAACAGCATTACGAAACACCACAATTCCAACAATGGAGTATTATGGCATCACAAAAATAATTGAATGGAACTACCCATCCGATAGATAATCAAGCAACATATGAACTTCCTCCAAAAGAAGGTTCAATCAAGTGACAAAGCCCTACTCATAAAATGGCTGACCACACCAAGAGGTAGCTAAAACATACAAAGCAGCACAACAAAAAACATCTCTTGTGTAAAAACTATCTCACGCCAATCCAAGTCCATTAGCTCAAGAGCCTCAAAGATGTATAAAAAAGAAGTGCAAATGGTCTAATTAAGGATGAAGGACTTGGGTAGCACCCATATTGCATGACAAGCAATACATGGCACAATGTACAAAGGGAACAACCCGCTGAACCGACATAAAGCCATGCACAAATTACACCACTTGAAGATGCCACTTGAGTTACCTGTCGTTCCTGCATTGGCATTCCCAAGATATGACAGGTCAAAAAGAGTCTCACATTTCTCAAGAAAAATGAAGCCACATGAGGAGAACCATAACTCGCAGTCATAAGAAGGCATTAAGCACAGATGATAAGGACTTGTCCAAGTGCTAGGGGCATCACAGAACCATCACTGTCACATAATGCCCAAAGCAAAAGGCTAAGAGCTACAATTCTAATAGTGCATGACCTCATGCTCCACCACAGTAGTGCACCACTTGGGCAGTAGCCCTACAAGCTCAAACTTAGTAGATATTACACATCCATGCGACAACAGCCCATAATGCTAAAAATCCAGAAAAGGGCTACTCTTTGTGGTCCAAACAAGTCTCCCACGTAGGTCACCACCGAACAAGGGCGAGCAGTGCACTAGCATGCATGCTGCACCAATAGTATAAGGCCATGGCTACAGCCAAGAGTGCTTAAATAATTTATGCACATCGAACCATCCAACTTTTTCTTTGGCATAGGCAGCACTACATGAATCAGCCTATATGTGTATTATGTATTATGAAAATTCTAAACAAGGAAAGATTACCAATATGTAATTAAACTTATCCATGTGCCAGGAATACATATGGAAAAATAACTCTTAAGCGTTACAATTCTAAAACAAAAATTCTGCACGTGAGGGTAGCACCTATGGGTGCTCAGATGGACACCCACTCATGAGAAGGCGTGCCACTACGTGCGCGTATAGTGCACTGGCACAACATATGATGAAACCATACCTCATATTAAACCTAAAATTGTAGACTTTTCTCGAAATCGAACAGCCTTCAACAGGCACACATTTCAGTTGCTAGTGAGTGCATGTGGACAGGACCCCAGATGGGCACAAACAAATGCCAGCACGAGCGAGCAGTGCAAGCTGCACCATCGTAGCGAGGCACTGGCTTACATCCTAAAATGCTTAAACCCTTACACATAATGCATATACCATTACACACGTTGCGCCACCCATCTTTCACTTCACAGCAAGTCGCATAGCATCACACATTCCCAAATACAAATTGTATATTGCAAAAAATCTCTTAACAAATGAGGTAAGTCTACCAATAGGTAAATGCCATATCTCTGTGACGGCAGCCCACAGGACTAAAAATCTCAATAAAAGTTACACTTTTCTATCACCAAATGACATTGGCGCACATTGCACCTCAGCTGGTGCAGATATGCCACACCTCACGCTCGCAGTGCACATTTCTCTGCACAACACCACCACTGCCCTACCAAAGATACAACCAAAATGGGTAAACTATTGCACATGTTGCACCATCCATCTTTCACTTAACTGTAGGCTGCACAACGTCATACATTCCCACATACTGACTTTATATTTCAACAAATCTGTCGACAAATAAGGCAAGTCTACCAATAGGTAATCGTCCTATCCTAACGACAACAACCCATATTGCCAAAAATCTCAATAAATGTTACACTTTTCTACTGCCAAAACTATAGTGACATTGCTATGTAAAGCACCATCAACAAAGTGTATATTTGCAAAATTTCCAACACAAAGGAAGGTCAAGGTTCCCTATAAGTAATCACCAGATCCATGGGGAGCAAACGTAGAGCCAAAAATCCAAATAAAAGTTACATTTTCTGAGGCCAAATTACATAGGTGGATGTTGCACCTTACCACGCGACGATAAACCACCGTGCGTGTATGTGGTGGACATGCCTGTGCATTGCACAATCAGCTCTATAAAGGATACAACCCAAAATGCTTAAATCGTTTACAAAACCATCAACCTTTCACTTGGCTGTAGGCTACACAGTGTCACAAATTCCCACTTCTGGATTGTATATTGTGACAAATCTGTCGACAAATGAGGCAACTCTACCAATAGGTGATCACCCTATCCATACGACAGCAGCCTACTGAGCTAAAAGTCCTGATAAAAGTTACACTTTTGTGGAGCCAAATGATGTGGCTAGATGTCACACCTCAAAAATTGTCGATAGGACAACTTGCATGCGTGTGGTGCACATGCCTGTGCATAGCACCATTAGTGGTCTACAATGGATACAAACCAAAACGTGTAAACTATTGTACATGTTGCATCATCCATCTTTGACATCATTGTAAGCTGCACAATGTCGCACATTCCCACTTATGGATGGTATATTGTGACAAATTTGCCCACGAATGAGGCAAATCTAGCAATAAGTAATCACCGTATCCGTACGGTCACAACCGGTAGAGCTAATGATTCCAACAAATGTTACACTTTCCTGCAACAAAAAGGCGAGGGTGCACGTTGCACCTCGACGTGCGTTGATAGGCCACCACACATGCAAGGTGCGCATGCCTATGCATAGCAAGTCCAGTGCCCTATGAAGGATACAACCACAAACACCTAAACCATTGCAAATGTTGCACCATCAATCTTTCACTTCGCTGTAAGTAGCACAGCTGCACACATGCCTAGTTGTGGATTATATATTGCGACAATTTTGAAGATCAATGTGGCAAGTCTACCAATAAGCAATTGTGGTATTCCTATGGCAGTAGCTAGTAGAGCTAAAAATATCGATAAAAGTTACATGTTTTATTAGCCAAATGAAGTGGGAGCATGTTGCCCCTAAGCACCCATAGATAGGACATTGCACGCATGCATGGTGGGCATGTCTGTGCACAGCAACATTTGTGCCCTGTCATTATGCGATTAAACCATATTGAAGATTGGAACAACAATCTTAAACTAGTCTACAATGCACCTGTGAAGTTTATATTTGTGAAATTTCCATCATGAAGGAAGCCAAGGCTACTATAGGTAATCGCCCAATCCCTAGGGTAGCAGCCCGCAAAGCTAAAAATCCCGATAGAAGTTACACTTTTCTAAAGCCAAATGATCAGGGCACATGTTGCACCTTAGTGCCTACAAATAAGCCTCCACGTGCGTGCACAGTGCACATACTTGTGCGTAGCATCATCAGTGCTCTATGAAGGATACAACCCAAAATGTGTAAATAGTTGTACATGTTGCACCATCCATCTTTTACTTCGCTATAGGCTGCTCAATGTGACACATTTGCACTTGCAGATCGTATATTGTGATAAATATTTGAAGAATGAGGCAAGTCTACCAATAGGTAATCGACGTATCCTTGTAGCAGCTGAATATAGAGCTAAAAATCCTAATATTACACTTTTCTGTAGAAAAATGATGTGGGACACGCTGCACCTCAGCGTGCCCTGATAGGCCGCTACATGTGAACACGCAGATCGGTCCCTATGAATGCGGATGTTGTTGGGCCCCCACATGAGCCCGCATCAATATGCCACCATGTGTGTGCATTATGTACGTGCCTGTATGTAGCACCATCATTGCTCCACGAAGGATACAACCCAAAATGTATAAACTGTTACACATGTTGCACCATCCATCTTTCACAACACTGTAGACCATACAACGTCACAAATTCCCACCTGCGGATTATATATTGTAAGAAAGTTTTCGATGAATGAGGCATATCTACGAATAGGTAATCGCCATATCTCTGAGGCAGCAGCCTGCAGTGCTAAAATTCTCAATAAAAGTTGCACTTTTTTCCAGCAAAATGATGCGGGTGCATGTTGCACCTCAGCACGCATCGGTAGGCCACCGTGAACTAGCACAACGACAAGCCCCTACAAGCACGCGTGTCAACATGCCACCACGGGTGTGCGTCGATAGGCCCCCCATGCATGCATGCACTGACATGCCCCCGCATGCATGCACATGATGCACATGCCTTTGCGCCACACCATCAGTGCCCTACGAAGGATACAACCCAAAAGGTTTAAACCATTGCACATGTTGTACCATCCACCTTTCACTTCACTGTTGTCCACAGAGGGTCACCCATGCCCATTTGTGGACTGTATATTGCAAAATTTCTATTGAGCAAGGAGGTAAGACAACCAATAGGTAATCACCTTTTCCATGTTGTGGCTGCCAGTAGTGATAAAAATCTCCAAAAAATGTTACTCTTTGGTCTACACGAAATGGGCATAGGTTGCCACTGTGAACCTATGAAGAGGCCCCCAGGCCAACACAAACACACAACAGTGCACACACAGGTACAGAAAATCACATGCGCACGTAGGGATGGCACTGCTCATGCACGCATTCAGACAACGTGTGCCTTGCGCTAGCCATATCGCATAGTGTACAAGTCATTATAGACATTTCTATAGGCAACATAGCGTATTTTCATATTGTATGTTGCGACAATTCTATCAAGAGTTAATAGTACCAATAGTTTATCACCTTATCCATGTGACAGCACCCTGCAATGCATAGAATCCAAAAAAAATGTTACACTTTATGGTCCCCACATGAAGTGCACAGAGGTTATCACTGAGTGCACATATGGGCCCCACAGAATGTGCACACGAATGCATGGTAAAAGGGCCACACCCATGCCCAGACAGTCGCTTGCACGAGCTCAGAAAGGCTCCCATGTGCATGCCAACTTTTTGCTTCATGCGCATGTAGACAGATTGCAATGCACTCACTGTGATGTAGTGCACTCAGTGCTATGATAGGCATGCTGCTCCAACCGCCCTAGGATAAGATCTCAACCTAACGTGCATATGGACCATAGAAAATTGGCATGCTCATAAAACCAAAATAAGCATTACTTTAAAAATGTGTGCGACGAGGCCAGAAAAAAATTTTCAAGTTTTTTATGGAGCTTTTGACGTCATTCCATGAATCTACAAATTTGATATTACAAAATGAGGTATAAGCTTTGCCTCTAGGTAAGGCCACCAAGGGGCGCATCGTAAAGCTAGTTGCATAGTGCTCGCACAAAAGTATTTGCATAAAGTATACAATAAGTATCACAATAAGTCGAGCTAAGTCGAGCAAGCGAGAGCAAGCTCGTATCTTTGCTCATTAAACTAATGCAACATAAGGTTGGATCTCAGTGGATTGTGGGAACAAGGCCACTGTGCCACTTACAATGCCCAGTCACAAATTTAAGTTGTCTGCAAATGATTCTAACCATCGTTCATTCTTAACTATCATTTCTTGTGATGCCCGTGCTGTCCAACTTTCTGCAACACTAGGCTAGCTTGTGGTCGTGTGCCCTTGGGGTGCCAATCCCCAACTACAAGCCAGTAAAAGAACGACAAACCTAGCATCACATCTTAGTGTGGATTCGAACATAGAGGTAATCAATCATAATCTTGCACATGATAGCTTCGCACCATTAAGTTTTCAACCAAGCACGATAACCAATTATGCAAATCAATAGTTCCTCTCACACTACGTTGAATTACTATCACATCACATTCATCAGTAGAGCAAAACTAACCTATCTCATGATGGCCTAAACCCAGCTCACATTCCCAATTGGTGGGTGAACAATCCAACGATTGGTGAATACTACTTCACAATGATAGGAAGAGCTTATATCGAAGGATCAAAGGCAATGTCCTGCCGCAAGCCATTTGTACCTGTGGTAACTTTTCTAACACCTTTAGCTTCAAATTCTGAAAGCCTAAAGGATCGATAGGCCATGCTTTCATGGTTTGTATTTGTACTAAAAATTAAAATCAAATGATCTTTTACCCTTTCGTTCCATAAGAGATTTCTATTCTCATTGAGCTAATCTTAGGGCACCTACAGTATCTTTTAATAGATGTGTTGCCCCAGCCAAACTCCCCACTTGATAATGTCTTCTGGCTGGATCGACTCATCGAGAAAAAACTTGGAACCAAAAAAAGGGGCTCGGCCCCCCTCGACCTCACGGAATAAGTAAAATAACATTAAAAGTAGTGGTATTTCAATTCCATTGCCACGTCGACTCCCACTTATGCTACACCTCTCAAGTCATTTCACCAAGTCGGACTAGAGTTAAGCTCAATAGTGCCTTCTTTCCCCACTGATTTTGCCAAGCCCGTTCCTTTGTTTATGGTTTCACTAGATAGTGGATAGTGACTTTAGAAATCTCATTAATCCATTAATGCTTATCACTAATTAGATGACAAAGCTTTTGGCTATCTTAAGAGAGTCATAGTTACTCCCATTGTTTACCCACGCTTCCTTTAATTTCTTGAATTTGACATCCAAAGCACTGGGCAAAAATTGCATTGCATGAGCATCCTCAAGGACCATCATAATGTTTTGTTTTAATTAAACAGTCAATTTCCCCATGTCCATACCAATTCTGAGTTAATTGTTTGATGCCCAGGGAAAGCGCTCACATCGACTGCTCCCAATTTGTCCACAAGTCAACATGCATCGACCCACTCTCAACCTGAAAGTAGCTCAAGCAGTCCATATACAGCTGATGGGTTCGAGATTGGGACCCTTGTGCCCAACCCATAAAGCCAATCCTTTTCTTGAAGTTACGAATCCATGTTGTCGATTTCCCTTGCCTAAATTGCTCCATGACCAGAGGCTATTCACGTTGGAGGCTTAATGTGGTTATTATGACCACCAGGCATGGAAGGCACTACCATCCAGATTTTTAAGGGTTGTCGGAGGCACATCGAACACCGCACAACATGCATTGCACTTCAAAGCACTTAGGCCTACCTCTGGCTGAACCATTTCTTGAGGCCCTCACTAATGTCTCTGGACCACTTGACATTGCCATCGACTACCAAATGCCAGCTCAAGAATTTTAACTCGACTCCCTTTCAATACTCTTGCCAAACGACACTCTCCGATGGGTTGCTCTCGTCTCTCACGATCGCCTAACCCATGTGCAAGTGCCGTTCACATGGAACTTTTCTCCCTTTTGGCGTTCAAAGTTTTTTTTGAATATTTGCTACTACCACAAAGATCTACACCAATGGATGCTCCATGTGGGCTCACTCCCAAGTTTTGGAGCGACTGTTGCACCCTCCTTCTCACCGGGAACTTGCATTTCTCCGACGACCAGGTGTTGGTCCTATGCTTAAGTGGCATCCATTTTTGAGGCTAGTTGATTTGGTAGATGAATTGTTACACCCTCATTAGTGGATTTCAACTTCCACGACCTCTATCCTGCTATCTTAATCAACCAACTCCCTTTGTGGGTTCTAGGTAAGCGTGTAGTTTGACACCGTAACCCAAGTTTTGGCTCATCCTGCATTGCCAATTCTGCTTACCAAAAATGGCCCACTTGGAGCCAGGATTCCTTGGCTCAACTCATCAAAGTAGCCAAGCCATCCTGACTATTTAAAGTTTGAGAATAAGTTGAGGGTGGTGTGTCATCAATACCTCTAATCATTGGTTTTGCCTGATAGAACATCGATTATGGCTCCAGCTATCTCGAGGGAAAATTCTAAGGGAACCGCTACTACATGGTTTGATTAGTATTTAGCCCCTATACCCAAGTCAGATTAATGATTTTCGCGTCAGTATCGCCGTAGGCCTCCACTAGAGTTTCCTCTGGCTTTGCCCTGGTCAGGCATAGTTTACCATCTTTTGGTTAGTCACATGCATGCTCTCACTCGAACCCTTCACAGAAGATCTAGTTTGGTTGGTGGCTCACCACTCAAATGAGGATCCCACCAATCAGCTTTCTTGAACCTTCCAGGCTTGCTCACCCATCGACTCACAAGCATGTCTGACTCCTTGGTTTGTGTTTCAAGATGGGTTAAATAAGAATCCCACTGGCTGTCACACATGCATGTGGTGCCACCATGGCATGCCTCGATGGTGCAAGCAATGTGACTAGCCATAATGAAAATTTCTCCTCTTGTGGCATCCACCCTGGCTTTGATCACTGCGATGGCTCAAGATGGTCTGCTCCTCGACCTGTGCAGCAAACCATCATTCAGCATTCTTCATCCAGCTGATGTTCATCATTAGCCCCCATTTGCTTCCCTGTCAACAATTTCAAGCACTCTTTGACTCTCTTTTCAAAGTCCTTTTCATCTTTCCTTCATGGCACTTGTTTGCTATCGATCTTTAGGAATTATTTAGCCTTGGATGGAATTTACAACCTAATTTGGGCTGCATCCCCAAACAACCCGACTCATTGACAACGTCTCTGTAGCAGTAGGGTACGAGCTGAATGGGGCTCTCATCCTCTCAGATGCTCTTTTCCTGGGGACTTGATTATTTATTTTCTCACAGTTACTAAGGGAAACCTTTTAAGTTCCTTCTCCTCTTCTTATTTATTTTCTTCAAATCAACAGTCTCCTAACATGGGATCATGATTCCATACCATACAGCATGGAGTTGGAGCCGTAAGGGGTATCTTCTTGTCACCCTGCCACATTGATTATTACTGGGCCAACACCATGATAGTCATTGGCATCCACCTCTGATCATGTCGATAGTTGATCGTCACCCAACACTTCAACTCGCCATGCAACAACACAAGGTGCCATCAATCATGTAGGCGTGCCCTCAGCTGGTATCCTTGGTCACAACTCTCATTCAAAAAATGGATGGTTCAAGGGATTCTACAATTCAGAACACATATCACATATCACTGCATTCTTCATTGATGGAAGAGCCAAGATATCTATTGTCAACAGTCATTCAATGTTCGATTGCTAAGCCTCACTGGACCTAAAGATTCAGAGCATACTCTATCACCTTAACATTTACTCTCAATTGGTGCCTGACCCCACTCACAACCTGTTGTTTATCCCCCATAACATCGAGCTCCATGTAAAAACAATGGCACACTCTATGAAAGAATGTGACATTAAACAACCATCGCACACCCATATGTTGGACAGATCGCTCCATCATTCATACCTCTCGTCAATGATCCTTCCATAGGTTCAACTACAAAAACCTTGTTATGACTTCTCCTTCCTCAAAATCATAAGATTCAGTTGACTTCTCACCGAGTTGCGTGTGGTAAACTATCCACATTATTGTGATTTGCACACTTCGTCAGACCATTTAATATGTAGGAGCGACAGGCGGAGCGTACCAAGGACAGGGACGTAGTCAATGCGAGCAGATGACATGCGCTTACTAGAAAATTTCATTGATGTATCCCCATCACAAGGGAAGTTTCATAAGATTACCCAGCCCTTTCGACCAAGGCAATGGACTCGTTGAATACATCAGTTTAACATGCATGAGACCTAAAATACCTAAGTGCATCACAGACCTATTATTGCCTCAAACATCCACGGTCCAAGCAGCCATAGTCCTTTTAAGAAGCACACCACAAGGCTTGCACACCGCATAGCTAGTTGGAAAGCTAAGGTCTTATTCATTAACAAAATTAACCCAACAAACCGCTCCACCAACTACGAACTGCCATGCATGACCACCACAAAATAAAGAAAGAGCTCTCAATTTATCGATCTTTGACGTGTTTGGACCTAGTAAGTTTTCCTGTGTAAAGTCAAATTAAGCCACAGGCTCCACTCCTAGTGGTGCCCTTCTATCAATTCCATTAAGTTTGAACCTTTTTGAGAGTGGTGAGGGTTTCACATTACCACACAGAGGGAAGACTGATTGTGCGATGAGGGTACAGGAAGCAGGGTGCGGGTGCTCAGTCAACTCCTGATGCACGCTCACGTGGGGGTTTAGAGATGCACACAACAGGAAGTGACGTGAAAGCTTATACAAAGATGCAAACGCCAATGACTTCAATTTTGGCACTAAAAGAGATTATGCAGAGGAAGGCCAGCACTATGGTGGGGGTGCAAGAAATAGGGCATGAGTGCTTGCATGGCTCTTGTTGTGCATGCACACAGGGGTTCGAGGACGGGCCAACAAAGGCACAAATGACCATGCCTTTAAATTGGTGCTGAAGGTGGTTTAAGTGCAAGCAGTAAGGGACGTTGTGACATGAATAGCATGACGTGCAGAGTGAAGTGTGCAATGCATGGACCAAAGTGCGGTGCATGCTGCACAAGCACACTTGCAAGGAGATTAATCTTGATTTAATACATTTCAACGAATTTAGCTGGGTGGTCTGGTGCATAGAGAAATTGAATTTTTGGCCTCATGCATATCTCATCTTGGGAGCTGCAAGGTTCAATATAGGATTGGGGTGGCTTGTGCAAAAATTTCTTCTGGTTCCTATTACTTCAATGGAACAAAACTTTAACTATCGAGGTTAATTCTAAACCTAAAACTTTGAAATTTCATGTATAGCTCTATTGTCTAGATTACATTGTTTCTACTATTGGAAGTCATTAAATTAATTACTGAAAGTGTTGTGTTATTATGTTGTAAGTGTTGGTAAATAATTACACTGGTTGTGTTGATTAAAATTAATTATTGTTTGAAAGAATTATTGGAAGTGCTGCTTGATAATTGTTGTAATTATTTTGCTGTGTGGCTATTATGGTGCTAGAAGTGTTGGAAGTGTAAGTTGTTTATAGTATGGTTGGCACCAAATCTAAGAAGAGCAACAAGAAAGGGAAGTGTTGTGAACATATGTCTGCTATGCATAATGACATGCTGGTTGGGGAATGTAATTATGTTGTTAACTCAGCAAATAGGGAAGTAGTGTTGGTTGTTGTTGTGATTGATGGTGAGGTGGGAGTGGGTTTGAATGATAAGAAATTTTAGCAGACTCGGTATCTAGGATGAGTGGCATAGACGTTGACTTGCTAGTGTGGTGGAGAAGACCAACTCCTATATTGGGATAGATGGGAAGGCAAACATTCCTCAGGTTACAACAAATGGTAGCAGGGATGGTGATAACTCTATGAACAAAGGAGTAGAATAAGAAAGGGTAAGGCAATGTGATGCACAGAGTGGGACATGCTGAGTGTGGCAAATAGGACATTTCCAACAAAGTAAGCTTCAAAGATATGCTGACTACTGGCAGGAACTCCAATACAGCAAATGCAACAACCACTGATTGGCCTTCTTATATTTGATGTAAAGGAGGTTGCTGTTAAGATGAAGGATTATGTAATACAGGACAAAATTATTATGCCAGATTTAGCATGTAAGAAATACAAGGAGTTTCATCAATTTGATCTAGTGGGGAGAGTCTATGGTAGTACCATCCCTTTCTATATTATTATGATGATTTTATAGTAGAGGTGGGGACATTTAAAAAATTTTAGAATATTGGACCTATGATCAGGTTGCTTTTGTCATCAATTTGATTCAATTAAGGATAGGAACGTGGTGTGGTTGGGGGGACCCTGGTAGTTAGCAAGACAAACTATGAGGTTAGATGTTTGGATGCCTGAGTTTAGGCCTAATGGCATGACTTTGATGTTTGCCCCAGTGTGGGTCAGATTCCTCTTGCTTCAATTGCATACTGGAATACAAAAAATATTTTATGCATTACTAAAACTATTGGTGAACCAATCTTACTGGATAAATGAACCACTAATTTTCAACTATGTTGTAGCAACAAATACAATTACAATCACTATAGCAACAAATGCAATAAAGATTGTTATAGAACTAATTGTAATTGAAACTAATGCAATAGTAATTGTGGTAGCAGTAATGTTCACTGGGGATACAGGGTCTTTTTTCTTCTTTGGCTACAAGTGTGTGGCCTTCTATACAAGGTACTAGAAATGAAGAAGAGATGTTTGCTAGAAATCAATAGTGTGGTCATGCAAAGTGCTGCTACTCCATTTAATTAGGTGATACACATGAGAGAGCAATTGGTGAAGGTGAAGTTGCTCTTGGAGGACTACTGGAGCCTGGATTATGGCAAGAGGTTGGTGAGTTTGTTGCTGTTATGAATTCTTTAAGCCATGTTGCATGGTACTGGGAGCTCGTTTGCTACTACTGTGGTGCTATAAATGGGCTTGGAGGCATATATCAGTAGTATGAATGTGAGGAGATAGGTAGTAGTTCTATATGGAGACATGCAGTTGCTGAAGGGGTGCTGGTGGAGTCAACTAACATAGGGAGCTTGTTGTATGAAAACTAAAAAAATGATAAGTACAAGAATTAAGGGGGACACTGCAAATGTGAAGCTAGAGGCATTCTAGAAAAAAGTGAAAGTTCCAAGAGACAATACAAGTTGCAATTTTTAATTGCAGCTGGCTGTATGGTCCGAATGGGATTACTAAATTCCTTGAAATGCTAAGAGGTTTGGGCTATGGAATGTTGGGCATGGTGTGTGGAGTTATGTGACTACAACTCCTTTTAATGCATTATTGGAAGTGGGAATTTGATGTATACACTTCATGTGGATGTGGTGCTAGTATGTTGGAAGGCTAACTACTATTGGTGGGAGATACTAGAGGTTGTTATGCTTTACTATTAAAAAAAGAATTAAGTTCATTGTATGAAATATTTGGGAAATAAGGGATAAGAAATCAAGGGTTACTTGTAGCGATTTTTAATAATAATGGGTGTTATAGTAGTGGCTCTTGTTGAAACAAGGGTGGAGAAATTCAACATGAGAGATGTGAATTTGCTGCTTGGTAGAGATTGGGAATTAGTAGTGCAATCATCAGTTGGGTTGTTAGGAGGGATTATGATTCTGTGGAGGAGTTGGGTGAAGTTGAAAGTTATAAAAACTTTGTTGAAAGTACTTGTATTATAGGTAAGGGTAAGGAGGAAAGGCTAATAAAACAATGTGTGGTGTGTGCATCCAAGGAGCCTAACAAGAGGAATGCTATGTAAGAGACCTTGAGGAAGGTGGTTAAAGGTAGGGGTCCCCTGATAGTGGCTGGGTAATTAAATGTTGTTATGTTGTAGGAGGAGAAGAGACGAGGGAAGAGGTTTACAAGTGGGTGGGGGTAGCAGGAGATTTTCGAAATCATGAAAGAATTGGAGTTGATTGACTTGGGATATTGGGCAATTGTCACACTTGGTTCAATTAGAAAGAAGGTGGTGCTCAAATATTGGAAAGTTTGGATGGAGTGCTAATGAATCTCCATAGAATACAAGACTTTCCCATAACTATAGTTACTCATTCGTCACGCATTAGGTCAGATCATTGCCCATTTCTTATTGAGTTGGGAACACATCAAGGGATGGCCATTGAAAGAAGAAATTAATTTGAGAGTGCTTGGCTTACATTTCCTCGAACTATAAGGGTTGTAAAGATATTGTGGAATAGATCAATGAGGAGGAATCGCATGTAGAGGCTTTCTACAAAATTCTATAGATCCCTAGTTGCTTTAAGCAAGTGGAGAAAGACTAAGATGTATAACCTTTTTGATAGAAATGGTGAACTTGAAAATGAAATTTAGGGTCTACAGCTCAAGAAATCTGAGTTGGGTCTTAATAACGAGGAACATATCTAGCTCGGACATCTTGTGTAATGTTATATACGAAATAGTGGTAAGGATCTAAGACTAAAGATGGTTTTACCTGACCTAATTATAAAGGAATAAGGTGCTTTTGTACTAGGAAGATCTATCTCAGATAATATATTTATTGCTCAAGAAAATGGCAACCAAGATTCACTCTTTGGTCTCTAGAGAGGGTCTTATGGCAATAAAGGTTGATATAGAATGAGCATATGATAAGGTGAGATCATAGTTTGTTATTGGTATGATGACTTTCTTGGGCTTCCCAATAGTGTCGTGTGAGTTGGTGAATACTTCTATATGGGCTTGTGAGGAAGTATGAAGTTATGACTTTGGTGGGATTTCGGTGTGGTCCAATGTCTCTAATCATTTTGCATTTGTTATCTTTGTGAGGATGGATCATTTGAAACCTTTGAAGCTGGGTATGTGGCTGAGTAGACTATTGGGAAAGACATTCCAATCTTTTGAGCATAAGGGCCTTCCTCGTAGGTGTTATACTTGTGGCCATGTTGGCCATTACATAGGGCAATGTTTCATTAGTAGGAAAAGAGATAATTTTATAGGGAATTTGGAGGAGAATGGAACAGGCAGAAAGAAGGAGACTAAAAAACATTATAAAGAAGCCAGGAACATCCACAACAAAGAGCTCAGTAGGTTGAGGATGAGGGAACAAGGAAAGGGCTAGGCCCTTGGATGCTAATGCAACTGAGGAGGAGGGCTACCATGCCTGTGCAAAGAAGATTTCATAAAACTATTGTTGCTCAAAACTTTCAGAGGAAGCCAAGGGGGTGCAAAATATTGGTGGAGTTGGGAGGTATATAAGTAGGTGCAGGACCATCTCTATTGCAAGGTGTAGCGAACCTTTCAAACAAGTACGGACCCCAAAGGATACATTGGGGGAGGTGGCTACAATGTAGTTGGCTCAAAATACTGATTGAAGCCAACTAAAAGAGAGGTCAAAAGAGGAAGACACCAACGTGAAAGGGAGATGGTAGCAGAATCGTGATATGGTTGGGGGAGTTTCAAGCCATGTGGCTGTACAAAACTAAATGGAGAGAGAGGAAAACCTCTTAGCTATAGTTTGTGGGCTGCAACATTTGTAATGAAATGTCCTTGGTGATTATTCATAAAGGTGTAAGCTACCGTGAAAGGTGTAGGCATTGATTCTAAGTAGGTTGTTTGGTGAGAATGCTTTTGGATAAAATGGGTGGATGCTCTCTTTGGTTATTGTTGTGCTTTGAGGCATTCTTATTGCTATAGTAATTATCCTTGTAATCCTTCATGGAGCAATGCTTTAGTACATAATAGGTTGTGGGCTTAGGGGAAACCCAATAGGGCACTGGAAATGAAGAGATACTTGCTAGAAATTAATAGAGTTACTTGGCACAATGCTGCTACTTATTTTAATTAGGCGAAGCTTGTGAGGAAGAAGGAAATAAAAGGGCATGTAGTATTGTGATGTAGCCATGCTCAATATAGAAATAAAACTGAGGATGAGATGGAGAGGGATTTGCAGAAGGGCCAGTTACTATAGGCAAAGGTTCTTTTAGAGGATTGTTGGTGCAGTGGAATATGAAAAGATTTAGGGAATTTGGCTATTGCTATGAATTTTTTAAGCCATGCTGGCATTCTATGGGGAGTTAGTTTGCTGTTGATGAGGTGCTGGAGATGTGCTTGGTGGTGTAGCATTTGTAGTATGAAAATGAGGATGTAGGTTATAATTTTTTGTGGAGATATACTATTGTTGAAATGGGGCTTATGGAGTCTATTATCGCAGGGAATTTATTGTATTGAGACAAAAAAGAGGCTAAATGCAAGGATGAAGGGGGACATTATAGATGTGATGCTAGAGGTAATTCCGGAAACAAATGGAAGTTCCAAGAGATAAGACAATCTATGGTCTTTTCTTGCTACTAGTGTATGGTCTGAGTAAGAATGGTAAAACTCCTTGAAATGCTAGGATGGATTGGCTACTCAATGCTGGGTATGGTGTGCAGGGGTATGTGTTTACAACTTGTTGAAATGCTTTGTTATGAGCAAGAATTGAAATTATACTTCATTTGGAGGTGCTTTTAATATGTTGGAAGGCCAGGTGTTATTGTGTATAGATTCTAGAAGTTGTTATGCTTTATTCCAACAAAAAATGATTATGCTTGATGTATAGAATATTAAGGGAATAAGGGATAAGAAATCAATGGGTTACCTACAGTCGTTCGTAAGAACAAGGGGTATTACAGTAGTGGCTCTTGTTGACACCATGGTGGAGAAATTAAGAAAGATGTAGATTTGTTGCTTGGCAGAGATTAAGAGTTCATAGTGTACCATCAGCTAGATTTTCTAGTGGGATTATGGTTCTATGGAGGAGCTGGGTAAACTTGAAAGTCATGAAGAGTTCATCACAAGTGCTTGTCATGCAGGAAAGGGTGAGGGAGGAAAGGCTGATAAAATATTGCATAATGTATGCTTCCAAGGATCCTTTCAATAAGAATACTATGTGGGATATCTTGAGGGATGAGGCTATCGAAAGAGGACCCATGATTGTGGTGGGGGCCTTCAGTGTTCTTATGTTGTAGGAGAAGAAAAAAGGAGGGAAGAGGTTCAGGTGTTGAAGGGGCAGCATAAATTTTTTGAAATAATGCTAGAACTTGAGTTGATTAACTTAGGATATGTGGGCAACAGGTATACTTGGTGCAATGGGAAAGAAGGAGGTGCTCAAATATTGGAGAGGCTAGATAGAATGCTAATGAATCTCTAGGGAATACACGACTTTCCCACAACTTCAGCTACTCATTTGTCAAGCATTGGGTCAGCTCATTGCCCATTACTTTTGAGTTGGGGACACATTATGGGATGGCTACTAAAAGAAGAAATCAATTTAATAGTACTTGGTTAGTATTTCCTCAAACTATTGGGGTTGCACAAAAGGTGTGGAATAGATCAACAAAAGAGAATCGGAGAGGCTCTCTACAAAATTCTACAGATCCTTAGTTGCTTTGAGGAGGTAGAGCAAGTTCGAGATGACAATCTCATAGATAAGAATAATAAACTTGAAAAGGAAATCCGAGGTCTATAACCCAAGGGATTTGAGATGGGTCTTAATTATCAGGAACATATCCAACTTGGACATCTCATTTCTTCTTTTCGTAGGGCGAGTGCACTTGAGGAGAGATGGTGGTGGCAACGAGCAAAGGTCAAATGGGCTTAACTAGGAAATTATAATACCAGTTTTTTTCAAGGCTACTACAACTTTAAGGTGAAGAGATAAGCATATTCTGTAGCTGAAGGATGATAAGGGAGAGGTGGTTAGTTCCACAAAAAAATTTAAAAGCTTATTGGTTAACCATTTTGAGTCAAAGTGGTGCAATACTGGTGTCGATTATCCTTCACTACAATACCAAACATATAGATGCATTGGAGTGGAATAGGAAGGAATGCTCGCCATACTGGTTACTGAGGAAAAGCCATCAGAGCTATCAGATCTATATGGAAAAACATGGCACCAGGGATGGCTAGGGTTACTATGGAGCTCATATAAGGTTATTAGGAGATTAGTTAGGGAGATATTATTAAAGCTGTGCTACAAATTTTTTATGATAGACAGACTGAAGTTATAGTGTAATGTTGTATATAAAATAGTGGTGAGGATCATGGATGCAATACTAAAGTTAGTTTTACCAAGACTTATTATGAAGGAATAAGGTGCTTTTGTATTAGACAAATCTATCTCAGATAATATTTTTATTTCTCAAGAAATGTCAACCAAGATGCACTCTTCAGACTGTAAAGAGGGTCTTATGGTAATTAAAGTGGATATAAAATAAGCGTATGATAAGATGAGATGATAGTTTCTCATTGATATGATGACTTTCTTGGGCTTCCCAGTATTATGGTGTGAGTGGGTGAGTGCTGTATCTCTGCACTGAGGTTTTTTGTGTTATTTGGATAAGAATCCCATAGATTGAGGACAAGGGAGGACTAAGGTAAAGATTCCTGTTGTCATCATAACTGTTCACCATTACATCTAAATTTCTTTCTGGGCTTGTGAAGAAGTGTGAAGTTATGGCATTGGTGGGATTTCGATGTGGGCCAACTTCTCCAATCACTTCACATTTGTTATTGCTAATGATATTATGTTATATGCTCTTAATACATGTGCTACGGCTAGGTTAGCAAGATAGATTATGGAGGAATATAGAAAGTATTTTGGGAAGATGGTAAATCTTGCTAAATCAAGAGTCTATTTTAGTAAGGGGATGGTAGGAAAGAGAAGAAAGATGGTGGCTGGCAAAGTTCATATAACCCAGGAAAAAATATTACTTATTAGGGGATACATATTTTGGCAAAGTTACTAAACAAGGGAAACTTTAACTTTATCATTCAAAGAGTGGAAGAGCAAGTTACAAAATGGACAATTATGCCTCTTTCCTTGATAGACAAGATTTTTTTTGATTAAACTCTATGATTACAGCTATTTCTAACTTCTATCTAAGGCATTGTGTGGTGCCAAAGGGGGTGATTAATGAATTAGAAAGGATATTCAGAAGATAATTATGGTGTGGTGCTAATGAAGGATATGCAATGCATTATGCTGACTAGAGTATTGTGACTTTACCAGAGTGTAGATTGGTTATCCATGATCTTAGTATTTGGCAATGGACATTGATTATGAAGCAATGTAGGAGAATCTTGGTAAGAGAGGATTGTGTGTGGGTGAAGGTGATGAGGAGTAAATATTTGGTGGGAGAAAGATGTGGGGTGCTCCACAAGGGACATCACAAGCGTGCAGACTTATTAAGGAGGCACTGTCATGGGCTGTTCCAAACTTTTTGTTGGGGTTTCTTTCACTCAAGTGGTGGCCTACTTACATTAATATGGTGGTAGAATGACAAAAGTTTGTTAGGGAATGAATTATTGAGCATACGAAATGGGATGTGTGCAATATTAAAGCTTGGGCTAGTCAATTATTGCTTGATTGGGTGTTGCATCTTCCTTGGGCATTGGATGGAAGCAAGGACCAGCTGCTTCAAGTACAAACCAAATCTATGGTGGTGCAAAATGCTAAGCTCTACTCAACAATGGTTTATGCTGGAATTTTGGAAAATTTTGGAAGCTCACGGCCTATTGTAAGTAATTGTAATTGGATTTGGAAGCTTAAGGTGTTGCCTAAGGTGAAGAGTTTCAGTTAGAGGTTGGTTAAAATTATATTCCTACTATTGAATGGCTATTGAAGAGGAGAATGGTGGAGTGTGGCAACTGTGTTTGGAGTGGTAATCTGGTTGAAACTGCATAACATCTGTTGTGTGAATGCTAGAAGGCGAGATAGGTCTTGAATGTGCAGCACATGAAGGACACAGTTGTAGCTCCTTTTCCAAGCAGTAAGAATATTACATTATAGTGTGCTTTGGAGGCAACTGATTGATGTGTGGGGATGTTATTAAGCATGTTTCTATTGTTGTTATAGCTCTTTATTACTTTTGGACTAACATAAACTTATAAAAACACAAGGAGCAAGTTATGAGTAATGCTGTCACATTCAGAAAGATTCAAATTGATGTGATGGCTATAATAAAAAATATAATGTCACTTCATCCATGTCCTGTAGAGTCCACACAACTCACATGAGTTTAATGTAGCTTTATTTTGGGCTCCTCCTCCAACTAGATTGATCAAAATCAATTATGATGTAATGGTTTGGGACGATGCTATGGGGCTAGGAATTGTTATGAATGATTAGCTTGGTAATCGATTGCTTGTTGTTGGAAGGAGGGTTGTTTTTTAATCAAGTGTAGCTATGAAAGTGCATGCAATTCTGGAGGCGTTGACATTTCTCAGGTTGAAGTTCTTCATTTATCATGCTGTTGAGATTTAGTCATATTCAATTATAGCTATTCAAGAGGTCGGCAAACTTCTATGATTCCCTTCACATGGAGGAAGATTCAAAGTCTCTCTCGGGTATGTTCGAGGCATGGATACCTTTTACTTAACGCATATTTATAGGTAAGGAAATACACAAGTTGATTAGGTGGTGCATTATGCATGTTCGTTTTAATTTACTTGGGATTAGGGTATACCCCTTTGCAAGCCTCTTTTGATTCTGTTGTTTTTGAACTTTTTTTTATATCCATAGAGCACCTTTTGTTGGCTTTGGCCATTAATATGTTATCTATGGAACCCAAAGACTTTGTGAGAGTGGTGAGGGTTTCACGTTGCTGTGCAGAGGGAAGATCATTGATGCACATTCTAGAACGAGCTTAGTTGGGATCTATAAAGGCACATATGTCATTGATCAATGTACACTGAGGTAGAAGAAGTTCAGCGGGGTGGCAGGTGTGAAGGCATGAGGGTGCGGGTGCTTGTGAACTCCTGTTGCACATGCACGGGGGTTTCAGGGATGATATTACGAAGGCACTATTACCCACTAATTGAAACTTGGCACTAAAGTATATTTTGTGGAGGAAGGTCGATGGTGTGGCCGGTGGTCACGTGTCTCGTACTATGCACTCGTGGGGTCTTAAATTAGCGTTGAAGGGGAAGCACACACAAAGGTGCGAATGCTCATGACTTCAAAGGGGTGGTGAAGGTGATTGAGGTGTATACAGTAGACGACATGGTGACATGAATTGCGTAACATGCAGGGCAAAGCACACGATGCATGGAGCGAAGCATGGCACATGGTGCACATGCATGTACGCAAGGAATTTAATCTAGGATTAATACATTTTGACATTTTTTGCTGGGAAAACTGATGCAATCAGACTACAAACTGTGTTTTGAGCACTTGCATAACTCATTTTGGGTGCTGTTCATTCTGGTGGGTGCTTAGGATGGCTTCTCATGCAATAATTTCTATAGTACTCTGATATATCAATTGAGTAAAATTTCAATTATCAAGGACAATTCTAAACCTGAAACTTTGAAATTATATATAACAATATTTTCTTGATAGCTTTATGTTGTTGTTGGAAGTGGTTGTATTAATTACTACAGGTGTTGTGTTATGTAATTTCTTTGCAATAACTTTACTGTGTGTTGTGCTGGAAATGTTGAAAAATAATTACACAGGTTGTGATGGCTGAAATAATTACTGGTTGAAATAATCATTGGAAGTGCTAGTTAAAATAATTAATATAATTGCTTTGCTGTGTTGGTTTTATTGTGTTGGAATTACTGGAAATGCAGGGTGATACATATAGTATGGTTGGCACCAAATCAAAGAAGAGCACCATGAGGAGGAAAGGTTTTGAACATGTGTCTTCTATGCATAATGAGTTGCTGGTTGGAGAATGTAATTATATTATAAACTCAACAAATAGGGAAGTCATACTGGCAGTTTCTGCAACTGATGGTGAGTTCTGAGCAAATTTGAATGATAGTGAAATACTGGCAGGCTATGTATCCATTGAGAGTGACACTAATGTGGGATTTGCTAGAGAGTTGGAGGAGACAAACTCCTATATAGGGATGGAAGGTAAAGGCAGTCATTACTTAGGACATAATAGGTGGAAGCAGGAATAGCAATAACTCTATGAACAATGGAGCACTAGGGTAGGGAAACATTAAAAATCATACCAATGAGGATCAGAATAAAGAAGGGCAGGGTAATGTGATGTAAGGAGTGGGATATGGTGAGGGTGGTAAACAAGATAATTCCAATTAAGTAAGCTTTAAAGATGTGTTGACAACTTGAAGGAACTCAAATACTACAATTATAACAACTATTGAGTGGCCTCCACATATAGATGTGAAAGAGGTTGTTGTTAAGATGATGGATCATATAGTACAAAATAATATTATTATATCAGATTTGTTGTGCAGCAGATGCAAGGAGTTTCATCAGTTTGATCTTACGGGGAGTGGCTATGCAATACTCTCCCTTTCGACATTATTTTGTGGATTTTACAGCATAGGTTGCGGCACTTCAAAAACTTCAAAATGTTGGATCTATCATCAGGTTACCTTTGTCTTCATTTTTATTCAATTGAGGAGCAGAATGCAGTGTGGCTTGGGGGACCTTAGTAGGTAGCTAGACATACTATGGTGTTGGATGTATGGACCCCAGAATTTAGCCGAGTGCCATGAATGTAATGTGTGCCCCAGTGTGGGTGAGATTCCCAATGCTTCCTTTGCTACATTGGGACATGAAAAATATTTTACATATTACAAAGCTATTAGGGAACCAATTTGGTTGGATGGATAAACCACTAAATTGCGATGATCCTTGTATGTGAGGGGAGGGTCTATGTGAGGATGGAACTCTCAAAACCTTTGAAGCTGGGAATGTGGCTGAGTAGCTATTGGGGAAGACATTGCAATCTTTTTAATATGCTTGTGGCCATGTTGGCCACTACACAGATCAATGTTCAATTAGGGGAAATAAGTTGATTTGATAGGGGATGTAGAGGGGAATTTTGGTGGGTGGGAAGGAGGAGACTCATAAAACATCACAAAGTAACTAAGAACCTTGACAACTAAGCACTCAATGGATGAGGATAAGGATGGGGAAGTAAGGAAAGGGCTAGACCCATGGATGCTAGTGCAACCAAGAAGAAGGAGAGCTGTCATGCTTGTGTAAGGAAGATTTTGAAATCCCATAACTGCTCTAAACATTTAGTGGGACCAAGGGGTGGTTAACAATGGTGAAGAAGGTAGGTACTTTGTTAGACACAGAAGTGTCCCTATTATAAGGGGTAACAAACCATTCCGGAAGTATGGACCCAAAAGGATACGCTGGGGGGGAGCTACAAAGCAGGTGACTCAATTTGTGGATGGAGGTCAGCTTGGGAAGAGGTCAATAGAGGAGGACACCAATGGGAAAAGAAGATTGCAGCAGGGTGGTGATACGGTTGGGGGAGGTTCAAGCCATGTGGTAGTGTAAAACTAAATGGAGAGAGGAAAACCTCTTAGCTATATTTCATGGGCTACAACATTTGTAATGTAATGTGTTTGGTGATGAAGTATAGAGGTGCAAGTTATAATGAGAGGTGTAGGGATAGTGTTCATGTCTCCAAGCAAAGTGATTGATGTGTATGCATTTGGCTGAAAGTGGTGGATGCTCTCCTTAGTTACTATTGCTACAGTTATTGGGAAATTTTCTTATTAGGGATTTGGAAACTTGCTTTGAGACTTTGCTCAATGCTGTATTAGAAGGCGATGCAACTCTTCATGCATTAAGAGTTAGGCAGAAAGTGGGTAATGGTCTAAAAGGGAATCCAACAAGGTGCTGAAATGAAGATGAGACGTTTGTTGGAAATTAATAGTGTGGTTTGGCAAAGTGCTGATGCTCCATTTAATTGGGTGACACACTTGAGGAAGTAGGGAATGAATAAGGATGTAGCATTGGGATGTAGCTATGCTGAATGTAGGAATATAAATGAGGATGGCATGGGCAAATTAGTGGAGGTGAAGTTGTTGTTGGAGGACTACTGTAGCACAGGAACTTGGTAAGAGGTAAGGAGTTTGGCTGGTGTTATGAACTCCTTAAGCCATGTTGGCATTATTTTGGAAGGTCAATTTTTGCTAGAATGGTGCTGGACATGTGCTTGGTGGCATATCGTAAGTAGTATGAATAAGATGATGTAGGCAGCAACTTTGTTTTGTAATATACTGTTGTTGGAATAGTGCTGGTGGATTGTACTCTGGCAGGGAACTTGGTGTTTGGTGACTCAAAAATTTGCAATGTGCAGGAATGTAGGGGGACGTTGTAGATGTGAATAGGGGGTTTCTTTGTAGTGCTTTGTCAGCTATGTTGTAGCAACAAATACAATTACAATCACTACAGTAGCAAATGCAATTGAGATTGCTATAGTAGTAAATGCAATTGAAGATGCTACAATAGCAATTACTACAACAATAATTTTTGCTATTGTTGAAGGGTCTCCACTTTCAATTTGGCTGCATGTGTTCTATCTTCTTTATAGAAACTATAGCAACAATACTGCAGTAGCAACTGCAATAGCCAAAAGGTTAGGGAACTACATTAGGAAGGCATTAGCTTATTGTGTTGAATTTACAAAGCAGTTGGGATTAATGTATAGTAAAGTAGGGCACATACTTACCTCCTTTCTTAAAACATGTTATTGTTGATTGTTTGGAATATCAGGGGGAATCCAAGAGAAAAAATCAAAAGGTTATCTACAACATATTGTTAGAGAACATCATGTTAAAATAGTAGAAATGTTGGAAACAAGAGTTAGGAAGTTTGAGAGGAGCCAACTGGATAGGTTGTTGGGAAAACATGGAAGTTTTATACTTAGCCTTCAGAGGGCCTATCAGGCGGGACTATTCTAATTTGAAGGGATTGGATATCGATCGATATCACCCATTCCTCCTTGCAAATGATTTCCTTCTATGTATGAAATATTATTGTCAGGACATGGAGGTGCTAAGTTGTCTATACTTCACAAGATAGTCGCCTTGGAGGAGATATGGTGGTGACAGAGAACTAAAATCCAGTGGGTAAAGATGAGGGACCACAATACTCACTTCTTTTATACTACTACTACTACAAACTTTAGAAATAATTATATCCACCAGATGAAAGATCAAGGAGGGTAATTATGTAACTTATATGATGACATCAAGGAATCTCTTATGGGTTTCTTTGCTAAGAAATGGTGTAGTCAAGGGGACCTAGAAGATATTCAAGCTGGTTCCCCTTGAAGTCAATTTTTGTTAAGTAGGGAGACTCTCTTGTAGCCAGTATTACAAATGATGAAAATAGAAGTACTGCAATATCATTAAGGAGAAATAAGGCACCATGTATGGATGGTATTTTAGCTTAGTTTATTTAAGTTATTGGCACATCATGTATTCAGATATCATTGAGGTAGTCAACCAATTTTTCATTGACTCAAACATGTCGAAGTAGTGGAAGAATACATTGGTTTTATTGGTTCACTTAGGGGGCTAACAAGTCAAACAATTAAGACCTATCAGCCTCTATAATGTTATATTAAAAATTATTGCAAAAATTATTGCAAAAAAACTCAAGAGAGTTCTCCCAGCTATTATGACAAAAGAGCAGGGGTCTTTTTTTCCAGGTCATAGCATCTTTGATAATATGTTTCTAGCTTAGGAAGTAGCAGCATGTATGCACTCTTTGACATCCAAAGTTGGTCTTATGGCATTGAAATTGGATATGGATCAGGCATATGACAGTCAATTCGAAATTTGTTATTAATATGTTGAAGCAGCTCCACTTCTCCAATTGATAGTGTATGTGTGTGGAAGCTTGCATTAAGAACCCCAGATTTGGCATCCTTTTGAATGGGGTGTACTTACGATGGATGGAAGCATCTAGAGGCCTGAGATAGGAATGTTCTCTATCCTTGTATTTGTTTACTACTTTTTCTGATTATCTATCATGGCTTATATAGTAATAAGTGGAGTAAGACTTTCTCATTGGGATTTGGATCACTCGTAATTCTCCTCTTATTACTCACCTTCTTTATCTAGATGATGTGATGATTTATGCCTTTATTACATGTGCTGCAGCTAAAACAATTAAGGAAACATTAAAGCTTTATCAGAGTCATTCAAGTTTCTCTGTCAACATCACAAAGTCAAGAGGTCTATTTGGCAAAGAGATGGGGCCAAAGCATAGGAAAATGATTATGGGCAAGTCACATTTGCATCAAGCCTCTAATATGAAATACCTGGGCATTCCAATTTTAGCATTGAAACTACAAAGCAAGGATTTCAGCCACATAATTGATAAGGTGCATACAATCATGACAAAATAAAGCATGAGACCACCATCACTTGCTGGGAGAATCACCATGATTAACTCAGTAATTTTGTCCATTCTTACTTTTTGTTTAGGACATTGCTTGATGCCAAGTGGAGTTAATTAAAAAATTAGAGAATGCTATACATATTTTTATATGGATTGGGGATTCTACATAGAGGTCCATTCACTATATGAATTTGGAGTAGGTTACTTGACCAAAGGAGCTGGGAGGTTTGGGTATCCACAACTTATTAAGGTGGCAAATTGCTCTTATAGCCAAGTATTGCAAACAATAACTTGCATATGTAGATGACTGGTGGATTCAAATATTTTGGAAAAAATATTTCTTGCAACAAAACATGATAAGGACTCCCCGTGGGGTTCCACATACCTGCAAGCCTACGGACCTAACATTGGAATGGACACAACAAAACT
Organism: Vanilla planifolia; assembly: GCA_023846275.1. Lineage (NCBI taxonomy): Eukaryota > Viridiplantae > Streptophyta > Magnoliopsida > Asparagales > Orchidaceae > Vanilla > Vanilla planifolia. Next base: position 28,442 of record JAIUJO010000045.1, on the reverse strand, counting down.
CGGTATGGAGAATTGCAGATGGTAAAAAGACATCTTTTCTTGATGATGATTGATTAGCTTTTCTCCTCCTAAGTAGATGGCCAACTAGCATCAATGTGTAAGTGCTGCAACCCAACTAGGTTGAATGTGTTGTGGATGGCTATGGTGTATAGAATGTTAGGAATTTACAAAATCATTTTGGAGAGGAACTTGTCGACTGCGCTAAACAATTACGTTGGGCTAAACAGGAAGATAAGGATCGTCTCTACTTTGTTGAATCTAAAGATAAAATAATCAATGCTAGAATTATTTACCATAATCTCTCCTTGGAGCAGCACTATACTTGTAAAGAACTTGCTTGGGTTTGGAAGATTAAGCTACAAACAAGAATAGTGTTTTTTATGTGGCACCTCCTTAATGATGCTCTCCTAACTACTACGTGGTTGCATTCACACAAAATTAAGAAATATTCTTGTTGTCCTTGGGGTTGTTTAGATCATGAATCCATGGACCACTACTTTTGGAATTACTACAAGGCCAAAGATCTTTGGAATTCAATAGAAACCAATTTCATGCTCATGAATGAAAGGGATGATCCATTGAGGTTTGCCGATTTATAGTAGCTATTGGAAGGATGAAGTGCAACATTAATTATAGAAAAAATCATGAAATAATAAAGTTTATGGCTACTACTATATTCTTTTAATGGTTTAATAAGAATAAAAAGAAATGATTAAAGTGTACTCAATCTAAAAGCTCTACATTACCATATTATTGCTGGATCCAACATTGCCAGTTCACCCAATAGGAATCCAATTAGCCCCATGGGTCTTTTAGTAAAGCTACAATTGACTCCTCCCACGAACTGGATTAAATGCAACTATGATGCGGCATTAGATGTAAATTTTGTGGCTACTGTTGGCGTAATCGTTAGAGATTATATGGGAGCACCCCTTAATTTCATGAGGAGGAAAGTTATATTAGCCTCTTCATCGATGACATAACCTATAGCAATGCTACATGCCTTGGACTACTTGAGTTGTCATTATCCAAATGTGCTACAATTAACCTAGAATTAGACTCCAAGGACGTGGTTATGAAACTTAATAGTGTTTTTATTCACTCACATTTTGATGCTCTCCATCCTTTCTACTCTACATTTAGGAATGCTATCAACTATGCTTGGCAACTAAAGGCCTTTAGAATCATGCATGTGCTGTGGGAAAGTAATGTTGCTGCACATTAGATTGCACATGAAGCCTTATCTTTTGATTTTTGTGGGAATAGGATATGCCCCTTCCTAAGCCACTTAGTAAGCTTTTATTTGTTGATTATATTTTTCAACCTCCATAAGGAGGTAACTTTATAGGCTTCAGCCATTATCTTTATCAAAGAAACCCAAAGACTTTGATTTCTTATAAGGTGCTGATCGAGTCCAAAGAGCAACATCCGCCAATCCCTGGTCAGCATCATTTCTGGTTGAGACGAAGATGGTATCTAATCATCTTTGAGCCCCCAACTTTCATTCTTGATTAATGGAAACATCCTTGGCCAATATTTTCACAGTGGTTCATCTTTCATAAATCTAAGAATTTCACCTTTGAATATGAAATATGAATGCCCACGACTGTCCCTATTAATCATTACTCTTATCCCAAGGATGATACAATAAGATCGAAATATTGTGATGTTATCCCAAGCTAATGTATCCAGAGCATGGGCTTACTTTGAGCACTCTTATTTCTTCAAAGTAAAAATGCCGAGGGCATGACCTAGCAAGCTAACGCCAGACTGCATCTTCGACAAAAGGATCAAGGTGAGTGGTGCACTCTAAAAGACAGACTGATCGACTCAAACAAAGTCTAATTACGGGTTTTTTATCTGCAACAACTTAAATATATGCTATTAGAGCTAGAATTACCATGACTGCTGGCACCAGACTTGCCCTCCAATGGATCCACATTAAGGAATGTAGATTGTATTCTTTCCAATTACCAAACTCATGGAGCCTCGTATTATTATATTTATTATCACTACTACCCAGTGTCAGGATTAGGTAATTTATGTGTCTGTTGCCTTCCTTAGATGTGGTAGCTATCTCTCATGCTCCCACTCTGCAATCAAACCCTAATTCTCCATCACCTATCACTGCCATGATAGGCCCCTATCTTACCATTGAAAGTTGATAGGGCAAAAATTCGAATGATGCATCGCTGGCACGAAGGACTTGCGATCCGACAAATTATCATGAATCGTCGAGGAGCCGAGGAAAAGCCTGCATCAACGATTTACCTAATAAATGCAACCCTTCCAAAAGTCAGGGTTTGGTGCACGCATTAGCTCTCGAATTACTATGGTTATCCGAGCAGCAAGTGCCATCAAACTAACTATAACTATTTTAATAAGCCATTTGTAGTTCACATTCTGAAATTATTCATACTTGCACATGCATGGATTAATCTTTGAGACAAGCATATGACCATTAGTAGGGTCAACCAGGTAAAAATACAACGATAAAGCACCAGGAAAAACTGAATGTTAGAATTAACACGATCATCATGTCTGGCGATAACACACACAAAGGAAGAATGAATGCTCTCAAGTTAGGATACCATCTACAAAGTTTTGAAGCATTGCCTCTTGATAATTACATTCGTCAAGGACAACCCTGTTTGGCAAAGAATGAAAAGATCGAAATGAGTGATTTCCAAATCTGTGTCAATAAGAGAGCAGGGAAAAACATGTGTTCAACAACATTATGCAACATCATAGTTCCAACACTGGAGTACTATGGAATCATAAAATAATTGAATGGAGCTACCCATCCGATAAATAGGAAAGCAACATATGAACTTCTTCCAAAACAAGGTTCAATCAAGTGACAAAGCCCTACTCATGTAATGGCTAACCACACCAAGTGGTAGCGAAGCTATACAAAGCAGCACCAGAAAAAAATCTCTTGTTTAGAAATGGTCTCATGTCAATCAAATTCCATTAGCCCAAAGAGCCTCGAAGATGTACAGAAAAGAAGCTCAAAGGGTCTAATTAGGGATGAAGGCAAAACTAACAATAGGTAATCAAACTTATCAATGCTTCAAGAGTACATAGGGAAAAACATCTCATAAAAAGTTACACTACTGGAACCAATATTTTGCACATGAGGACAGCATCGTAGGGACTTCGGATAAGACACCCACCATGCACAACTAGGCATGCCATCATGTGAGCACAATGCACTAACACTACATATGATTAAACCATACCATATATTGAACCTAAAATTGTTGACGTTTCTGCAAGTTTAACAACATTCAACATGCACACATTTCGGTTACCAGTGAGCTTGGTGTACAAGACCCCAGACTGGCATAGCTGGATGCCAAAACGAGTGGGTAGTGCAAGCCATGCAATCAGAGCTAGGTACTGGGTTACAGCCCAAAATGCTTAAACCCTTGCACATAAT
>JAIUJO010000045.1:10000-12500 GCA_023846275.1 Vanilla planifolia | reverse complement strand
CCTCTTCTTCTTTTTCTTCTACTTCTTCTTTTTCATCTTCTTTTTATTCTTCTTCTTCTTCTTCTTCTTCTTCATTCTTGCTCTTCTTCTTCTTCTTCAACTTCTTCTCCTTCTTATTATTCTTTCCTTTCTTCTTCTTCTTCTTCTTCTTCTTTTCTTCTTCTTCTTCTACTACTTCTTGTTCTTGTTCCTGTTCTTCTTCTTCTTCTTCCTATTCTTCTTCTTCTTCCTCTTCTTCTTCTTCTTGCACTTCTTCTTCTTCTTCTTCTTCTTCTTCGTCTTCTTCTTTTTTTATCTTATTCTAAACATGCTCTTCTTCTTCTTCTTCTTCTACTTCTTCTTCTGCTTGTTCTACTTATTAAACTTCAACTTCTTCTTCTTCTTCTTCTTTATCTACTTCTTTTTCTTCTACTTCTTCTCCTTCTTCTTCTTCTTCTTCCTCTTAATCTTCTTCTTCTACTTCTACTTTTTCTCCTTTTTTATCTTCTTCTTCTTCATTATCATCTTCTTCATCTTCTTCTCCAACTTCTTCTTCTTCTTCATCTTCATCTTCTTCTTAGTCTTCTTCTTTTACTACATCTTCTTCTTCTTTATGTTCTTCTTCCTCTTCTTCTTTTTCTTCCTCTTCCTCTTCTTCATCATAATCTTCTTGTTCTACTCGTCTTCTTCTATTTTTTCTTCTTCTTCTTCTTCTTCTTCTTCTTCTTCTATTCTTCTTCGTGTTCTAATTCTTCTACTTCTTCTACTACTACTTCTTCTTCTTTCTCTTCTTGTTCCTTTTCTTCTTTTTCTTCATCCTCTTTTAGCTATTTCTTCTACTTGTTCTTCTTCTTCTTCTTCCTCCTCCTTTTCTTCTTGTGTCTTTCTCTTCTTCTTCCTCTTCCTCTTCTTCTTCTTCTTCTTCTTCTTCTTCTTCGTTTGTTGCTTCTTCTTTTTTATTCTTCTTCTTCCTCTTCGTCTTCTTCTTCTCTTCTTCTTCCTCTTCTCCTTCCTCTTAATCTTCTTCGTATTCATCTTTTTCTACTATTATTACTTCTTATTCCTTTTCTTCTTCTTCTTCAATCTTCTTCTTCTTCTTCTTTTTCTTATTCTTCTTACTCTATTCTTTTACTTCTTCTTCATCTTCTTCTTCTTATTATTATTATTATTGTTCTTCTTCTTCTTCCACTTCTTCATCTTCTTCTTCCTCTTCATCGTCTTCTTCTTCTTCTCTTCTTCTCATTCTTCTTCTTCTCCTGCTTCTTTATCTTTTTCTTCTTCTTCTTCTTCTTTTACTTCTTCTTCCTCTAATTCTTATTCCTCTTCTTCTTCTTGTTGTATTTCTTCTTCTTCTTCTTCTTCTTCTTCTATTTCTTCTTCTACTTCGTCTTCTTGATATTCTTCTTCTTCCTCTTCTTTTTCTTTTCTTCTTCTTCTTATTCCTCTTCTTTTCTTCTTCATCTTGTTTTTTTTCTCCTTCTTATTCCTCTTCTTCTTCGTCTTCTTCTTCTTTCTTCTTCTTCTCCTTCATCTTCTTGTTCTTCTTCTTCTTCCTCTTCCTCTACTTTTCTCCTTCTCCTTCTTTCTTCTTCTTCTTCTTCTTCTTCTAGTCCTTCTTCAACTTCTTCTTCTTCTTCTTCTTCATTTTTCTCTTCTTCTTCTTCTTTTTCTGCTTCTTTATCTTCTTCTTCATCATCTTTATCATCATCATCTCCTTCTTCTTCTTCATCATCATCTTTTTCTTCTTCTTCTTCTTCTTCCTCTTCTTCTTCTGTTTTCTTTGTTCTCTTTTCTTCTTCATCTTCAACTCCCACTTCATCTTCCTCTTCTTCTTCTTCTTCTTCTACATTTATTTCTTCTTCTTGTTCTTCTTCCTCTTCTTGTTATTCTTCTTCTTCTTCTTAATCTCCTTTTTATTCTTCATCTTCTTCTTCTTCTTCTTCTTCTTCTTTTTCTTCTCTTTCTTCTTCATCTTCTTCTTCTCTTCTTCTTTCTCTTCTTCTTCTTCCTATTCTTCTTCTTCTTCTTCTTCTTCTTCACTACTACTTCGTCTTTTCTTCTTCTTCTTCTGTCTTCTTCTTCTTCTTCTTCTTCTTCTTCTTCTTCTTCTTCCTCTTCTTTCTTCTTCTTCTTCTTCTTCTTCTTCTTCTTCGTTCTTCATCGTCTTCTTCTCTTCTTCTTCTTCTTCTTCCAATTCTTCATCTTCTTTTCTTGTTCTACTTCTTCTTCTTCCACTTCTTCTTCGAACTATTCTTCTTATTCTTATCCTGCACTTGCACTTCTTCTTCCACTTCTCCATCTTCTTCTTCCTCTTCTTCATCTTCTTCTTCTTCTACTACTTTTTCCTCTTCTTCTGTTACTTCTTCTTCTTCTTCTTCTTCTTCTCTCTTCTTCTCTCTTCTTCTTCTTCTGTCTTCGTCTTCTACTTCCTCTTCTTCTTCCACTTCTTCTTCTTCTTCTTCTTTTGCTTTTTATTCTCCTTCTTCTTCTTCTTCTCCTTCTTCTTTTACTTATTCTTCTT